>JAVQIZ010086588.1:0-12602 GCA_036023535.2 Galaxias brevipinnis
CCCCCCGCTCTGTCCTACTAAACTAAACAGACAAAACTGAAAGGGGCCAAGAAACACTGGAAACAACATCCCATAATACACGGAGGGTCACTTATTGTCATTATGAGATGTAGCAACAGGAACAATGACCTAAAACAATGTAACAACCACCACAGTGAATCCCTTGGAGCAGCTATTCTAACAGACTGTGGTTATGTCCCCATGAGACGGGCTCTATTCTAACAGACTGTGGTTATGTCCCAGTGAGACAGGCCCTATTCTAACAGACTGTGGTTATGTCCCAGTGAGACGGGCTCTATTCTAACAGTCTGTGGTTATGTCTCAGTGAGACGGGCCATGTGAGCAATCAAACACAGCATGAGCCACGGGAAAGTTATTATCTGGCTTTGAAATGACTGAATAGAGAAAACCCCCCACCTTCAACTCTCTCTCTCTCTCTCTCTCACTCGCTCATCTGAACTCCCCGCTACACACTGCCAATGATCAGTCCAGGGAAAGAGAGAGATGGGTTTCAAGAAGCGCTTTACTTGAACGCCCACCTTACTTCCTGACTGCACTGCCTGGTTTCTATGACTCTGCACTTTTTCTTTATTTACCAAAAGACACAAACCACCGCTCAACCTAAAACGACTGATGAACAGGGAGGTCTTACCAAACATGAATCAAATAATTCATAAATGGACTATGCTATAAAACTACAAGTCCATCTGCCAAAATATTAATATTGGTTGATATAAAGCTGGTTGTTACATGAGCCACCTAGGGGGTAAAATATAATCATCTTTACAGGTATAATTCCTTCTCCTCTTGTGAAACCACATTTAGGTCAATAGGACATCCACTCTTGGTTTGTGTGTGGGTCTGCACAAATACAAAGGTACTGCTGTAACCAGAGGGTGACCTCCATACCATCCACACACAACGTACTGGTTCTCTCACACTAACACACACAAAAGACAGTGACGGAGGTTCCATGATAGCCAACCACAATGGCATGTTTGTTTTCAGGGCTTCATTTAAAATAACTGTCATCCATGGTAAAAGCCAGTGGGCGTTTGTTATCTAATTGTATCAAGGAGAAGTTGTCCAGAGAATGACTGTGGCCTTGGCCAGACACCAGCATTGGAACAGGAAACCACAGCAGTGTGTAGGCTAACCAGAAACCAAGTCACTTCTATTTAACTGGCTTTTTAATTGTAGGGCCTTCCAAGCTGCTGAGAATAGGGTGTGATAGTGAGTGAAAGATCCAAAGATATAACTCATCTACGGACACCACACGAGGTCAAAACAGACATCGCAGAAGGCAAACAGATGGAGAGATGAAATGAGCTGAAAGTTGATTCCAGACTGATATGTTGGTTTATCTAAGGGAGGCGCCTGTGAGCTTATTGAAAAGAGGGGTGAATAAAGGATTATTCAAGGTCTTTTATACAGAATTTCTATACTATGCACCGTATATTACAGGAGATATAAATACTAGAGCATGTTGTTAAAGACATAAAGAAAACTCCAAAAGAAAAGAGAGAATGTCTGTTGACAAAGCTATGTTTGAGTCTGTTGACAAAGCTATGCTTGAGTCTGCTGACAAAGCTATGTTTGAGTGATTGTGTGAACTTCTGCTGAATGTCTATGGGCTCGCTGCCACAAATCATGTTTAAAGCCATCCCTGTTCAGAGTGAATCAGATCCGTGTTGGAGCACGACTTACAGGATAAATACACAGTTCTCTAAAAGGTAACCTTTTGCCTACTTCTATATGGACGTACAAGCTGACATCCACAGGATCCATATCAACTGTATTTGAGCTCCACTGTTTAACTGTACTGAGGACATCTGTACAGACGTGTGTCTGTAGACCTCTAGAGAACAGACATGTGTCTGTAGACCTCTAGAGAACAGACATGTGTCTGTAGATCACTAGAGAACAGGCATGTGTCTGTAGACCTCTAGAGAACAGACATGTGTCTGTAGACCGCTAGAGAACAGACATGTGTCTGTAGATCACCAGAGAACTGGCATGTGTCTGTAGATCACCAGAGAACAGGCATGTGTCTGTAGACCTCCAGAGAACAGACATGTGTCTGTAGACCTCTAGAGAACAGACATGTGTCTGTAGACCGCTAGAGAACAGACGTGTGTCTGTAGACCACCAGAGAACAGGCATGTGTCTGTAGACCACCAGAGAACAGACATGTGTCTGTAGACCACCAGAGAACAGACATGTGTCTGTAGACCTCTAGAGAACAGACATGTGTCTGTAGATCGCCAGAGAACAGACATGTGTCTGTAGATCGCCAGAGAACAGGCATGTGTCTGTAGACCGCTAGAGAACAGACATGTGTCTGTAG
Organism: Galaxias brevipinnis; assembly: GCA_036023535.2. Classification (NCBI taxonomy): domain Eukaryota; kingdom Metazoa; phylum Chordata; class Actinopteri; order Galaxiiformes; family Galaxiidae; genus Galaxias; species Galaxias brevipinnis. Next base: position 2,348 of record JAVQIZ010086588.1, read on the forward strand.
ACCTATGGAGAACAGACGTGTGTCTGTAGACCTATGGAGAACAGACGTGTCTGTAGACCGCTAGAGAACAGACATGTGTCTGTAGACCGCTAGAGAACAGAGAAATAAGCCGGGTATCAAGAGCTGAACAGATTTATGTAAACATCACCCTGCCTTCTATTTGACTAGCTGATCCCTACACAGAAACTCCCCAGTGAATATGGCGTGCCAGGACAAACAAGTAGCTCCTCCATCTCAACAGAGAAGAATGGAAAGTAATGGTGGGTGGAGCGGCCTATAGCAGAGGAATGCTAACTTGGTCGTTCATCACAAGCCACATGCACCTCTTTTCGTAATCCATAAAACATTTCTCACTGGAAAGGCTTGTGGGATTAGACGCTAAGCGTCACGTAAGTATTCATTGTGTCTGTGCCAATGGGATGGTAACTACAGTTGCACTGTGATCTGTAGTTACATGCTAACAATATATATAAAAAATATCCAATACAAATTAAAATCTTGCAGTGTTTTTTTGTTTTGTTTTTAATGGATTTCAGAAAACAATAACTGCCTGTCTCTGTTTGAATGACCATATAGTTTCAATGTTGCGTAACATGGATTTCTGTGTACGCGGACAGTGCAGGGGTCAGGGGTCGGGGTGGACTCAGGTTTCCTCCAGTGATGCTTCAATAATAGAACCAGCTCTCCTGTCACACCAGGCAGTACCCTGTGGCCAGGGAGAGGCTCACATTCCTTTACTATTACACAGGCAAAGCGGTGCATGTGATCTGGGCCCAGACTAAGCTACATTGTGTGCTAGCAGAAGCCCTAGAGTCTAAAACAACAATTTTTTCATATTTTAGTAACTATTTATCTATAAAGGTGAATCTTCAATGTAAACCTCATATTTAAAAGCTTGTAGACATGGCTTAGGATGGGACAGCTGTTCCCTTTTCTAATAAGGACTAAACATAACCAAACCAACTGCTCACATGGGAGTCTTTTAAGAACTAGAACACAACCTTTGCTGACGTCAAGCATTCCACCTGATGACGCTCATACATTTGTTACTGCTCTAGCTTTTGCCAAACACCTGCGAAACTAAAAAACAACTCCATACTATTTGTAGCCTTGCACCTGCCCTGGAAGGTGGGATTTATAGAAAAATGTCTATAAGAAATGATGTCTATGTAAAAATTAAAATAGAATGTAATCCAAATAAAGAAACTGCTCCTGAGGACAAACTGCATGAGGAACCAATGTGAGAACACGAGCAAGACCTAACAAGTCTGCTGCGAAACAGCAACGTTAGCGATCAATGCAGTGATCTCAGACACTCCCCCCAGACATAAGAATGGCACTGGCCTTATGATTGTATTGGTTTGAATCCTGCCACTGGCCTTAAGAGTGCATTGGTTTGAATCCCGCCACTGGCCTTAAGACTGCATTGGTTTGAATCGCGCCACTGGCTATGGGCATTGAGACGTCATTGGTTTGAATGCTGCTACATGTACTCTTCTCCATTTACCACCCTAGTCTTCATCGTTTTGTCCGTTATGATGCAATAACTTCACATGGCCTCAGAGAAACGTCTCCATTCCACAGCCCTCTGGAGCGTAACTCTGTATCTGGCTCACCATCTCCTGGAACAACAGGAAGTAACATCACCCCACCCCGTCCCTGTTCCATACAATCTCCTCAGCCATCTTCCTCATCCACTTGTAGGGAACGGAAAAATATCTTCTAGGTAGGAGAAGTAGCAGTGTTACTTTCAGGTCGAGTCTGTACGTTTTCTGTATAATTGGTATAGTGGTGGGAGCCTAAAAATAATAGTTCAAGCAGGAGAGAATAACAAGTTTGAAGGGTTAACAAATTGCTTTATCCAACCGATGCCAAGGCATACTTTTTTATAAGTTCATATAAGATGTGACCTTCCGTCTTGATGATAACACGATGTGAACCCTTACTCATTACAAAACATAACTCCTTCCTGTCCTGATATTTCGGCTGGGCAAAGACACCTATGTACTGTTTTTTCTGATAGCTTACACACGTGGCACAACCAGTGAAACCATTCACGCATCGCAGGTACCTAATCTTTAGAACCAAGTCAGCGAAACTACAAGCACACTTTACATTCAGTTTGAGACATCACAACACTCTTTGAAAACACATCTTGTAGTTCTTTTGGAAAACACTTCCATTAAAAATGCAACAGTAATTTAACAATGGCTTTCACAGTCACTTGTTGATCATTTAGAGCTTGAGCACTCTCAATATGCCATAAGCTAGCTCGCTGTGGCCAAACTCAAACAGAAGACAGGATGTAGCCTATTTATGTTTTCGTAAAAACAGTTGGCCTAGCACGTCTATATGTAGTCCTTATTTATTTAATGTGGTGACTGTGTAGTTGTGCTGCAAAAATAATTAAAATTGTATAAGATTTAAAAAGTGATTTCTAATGTTGATATGCCACATTGATATGCCAGTTTCAGCAATCGGGGTTAAGCACTTTGAAAAGAGCTGTAATGCAGTAAGGCCATATAACGGTAACAACAGTAACCTTGGCCTCTGCCTGAGGACCTGCTACTCCACACCATCAGTCGACCTGTGCTGCTTTCACACTGACAGCAGGAGCAGACCTGAACCATACCAGAACTAGACCACAACACTCAGACCTGAACCATACCAGAACTAAATCACAACACTCAGACCTGAACCATACCAGAACTAAACCACAACACTCAGACCTGAACCATACCAGAACTAAACCACAACACTCTTTGCCTGGTTTGTTCTTCCCTGCAGAGTTCAAACAAAAACCTCTTGAAATGAGAGCCCTGTTCAGTGAAGATCAATCCCTGCTAGATTCTCCAGTGTGAAAATCCCAGGTGAAGGGAGAAGACGTTCCACATCTGTGCTGCGTTAAGCACATCCCTGTTAACTGCTGTGCTCTTTGACTATAGCTACTCACCGTAGTGTATAAGAACCTCCTCAATCCAAGCAATCTGATACATTAATAAATCTGATACATTAATAAATCACCTTCTTGCCAAAGCAGAAGGCAGAATGTATGTGGCTGTGTAGATGGAATAGTCTCCATAGAAACAGGTAACAAAAAATAAAACAACCAAATGTATGCTCTTCATCACTCCCAATCAAATGTATACTCTTCATCACTCCTAAACAAATGTATACTCTTCATCACTCCCAACAGTTAAAGGAGAGGTTAGTCTTCATTGTCCCTGTTCTGACTGAAATAAAATGCCTGGCTGTGTCAGGTCTGCCTCTTCTAGCTCTACGGGTGGGACTGTGGGGAACTGTTGTTCCTGGCCGCTGTTTCCAATACCTGACAAGAATGGAATACGCTTCCTGGATTCCTGTGGTGATTCAGCGGCCAGTCTGCATGGCTGGAGTGAGACGGTCGGCATTCCTGTTGAACACTCTGGCTCACAGTTCCCCAGTCCTGGTAGTGGGAAGGCCTCTAGATGCCTGCCTCAACACGCCATGATCTGACTGGAGCGCACAAGCTGATCAAGGCGGAGCATTATTGCATCTAGGAATACTAGCCAGAAATATGACAACTTAGTTCATACAATAGTGCATTCCTCTGGATGCTATTCTTCCTGGGATCAATACAGTTGAATATCTACCTAGTATATACATTAAATATGAACTTGAACTAAGTTAACTTGATTAAATCATTTCTGTAAACAACTTAGCCAGAGAGGACGGTTCTAATACACTTAAGACGTAAACGCTGGCATTAATACTCTCACCCTAATAGGATTACTATGACAACCATAACCGAAAGCCTTTTCATGGAGCTGGATCACCACCGGGAATAATCTATTATCTAGAAAACAAGCATGACTATAGAACAAGTGGTACTGAATCTACTCTATTCATTCTAATTCTACGGTGAGAGTTAGATATGAGCCTGCTAGCCGTGTCTCTGGTTAGACAGAGAGGAATGGCCGTCCCAAGCCGGATTTACACGCTGCATTAATGACGGCCCATACGCAGACAGAGCTGCTGCTTTGACTCCTTCCAGCTCCATGCATGACAGATTAGCTGTATCTGAATTACGAATTAGAATTTCAAAAAGAGACAAAGAGAGAGAGAGAGAGATTGACTGAAGAAAAGAGAGTGAGAGAGAGATAAAGAGAAGTAGACTGAAGACAGAGAGCGATAGAAAAATTGAAGACAGAGATAGAGAGATAAAGAGAGATTGAAGACAGAGATAGAGAGAGATAGAGATAGAGAGAGAGCGAGAGAGAGAGAGAGAGAGAGAGAGGGAGGAAAGTGAGAGTGAAGGTAACACCTTTGGCTCGTATTGGGTTGTTTGTTGTTTGTTGTTTGGGTGGTTAGTAACGTTTAGCTAGCTGTCCCCTGGTAGCACTGCTGCTTGTGAGGGGAGTCCCACGATGCCCACTATTCCCCGAACACACACTCTTCTACAACACAGTGGCACCGACATGCATGCAAAAACACCACACTGGCACCAACATGCACGCAAACACATCCAGCAAGCACCTAGACGCTCTTAGCCTCTGTAACCTCAAGACGAGGGGAATCAGTTCACACAAAAACTGAAACTGCTGACTCAAAACACAGACCTATCGCCCATGCTTAATCCTCTGACAGCAGGTAGAGATGCTGAGTGAAAAGGGGCCAAATATTAACAGCAAAAATAGCGACTTAGACAAAATAAAACCAATTTGTATCATAAACTGCCTTCTCAATCTGAATTCAGTCACGCTTGAAGATTACAATCCTATAAAAATCTGTAGGGAGTAAAAAAAAAAGTTTTTTAATTTTTATACTGCCAGTTTTATTTCCCAGAACTTTCAAATATATGAGCCAGTAACCTTAGCTGTATAGCTTTAGACCTGGTGCTGCCTGGGCTTGCTGTAACAGGGTATATAAACATAGCTTTAGACGTGGAGCTGCCTCACCTTGCTGTAACAGGGTATATAAACATAGCTTTAGAGTGGAGCTGCCTGGCCTTGCTTTAACAGGGTATATATACATCAGGAGGGGAGAAGTGACAGTCTGGTGGCTGGACAAAGGCCAGCGTACGACACCAGCCATCATCCCTCGGCAACCCAGAACCATAAATCATAAAACAAGAGCGAGATTCTTGGCGTTAAAATCCCCACACTGAGAAGTTCTACAGAGCCTCTATGATCCTCACACTGAGGAGCTCTACAGAGCCTCTATGATCCTAACACTGAGGAGCTCTACAGCCTTAATGATCCACACACTGAGGAGCTCTACAGCCTTTATGATCCTCACACTGAGGAGCTCTACAGAGCCTCTATGATCCTCACACTGAGGAGCTCTACAGAGCCTCTATGATCCTCACACTGAGGAGCTCTACAGCCTTAATTATCCTCACACTGAGGAGCTCTACAGAGCCTCTATGATCCCCACACTGAGGAGCTCTACAGAGCCTCTATGATCCTCACACTGAGGAGCTCTACAGCCTTTATGACAGTCAGAAGAACCTCCATCTGAGACGCTCTCATGGCAGACAGAGCTTGGTGGTCCTAACTGCCACGCTGACAGTAATTCTGACAGGTACAATAAATGAAGCATGGATGCCTAGGCTGTGTCTAGGAACATGATAAGTCGTTATACTGTATTGCTAGAATTGGACATTGTGGGACTGTTTGTGACTGTAAAAAGCACCCGTTTGGTTTGAGTAACTTCTTTTTACCAGGCCATTAAAACTGCAAGTCGTTCCTTACAGTGTATCTGCAATGTAGCATTACGTAATGGAAAGAAAGCACTGTCTTTTCCCCTGTCACCAAACTAGTTATATTGACAATAAGACATCACGTCTATATTGACGACTGGATGAGATGGTTAAAACATGTGCTATTTCTCCACACCCTCTGCACATCTCCACCAGCCCAAACCGCAAACTGGCTGATTGCCTACAGCGGCAAACCTTAGCTTTAGCTTCAGCTTTAAATCAGGCACGTGTAATCAACAACTATTTACGATGTCAAGGGCGGGTTAAAAACAATTGAATTAGGGGTTAGGTTGTCTGAGACGTGCACAACAAAGAGGTTTAAGGCTGGGGTGGATACATCTCACCACAAAGGTGGAGAGCGGTGTTATTGGGAGCAGTGGCGACCCACCCTGATTCTTTAAATGCCACATGGAGACATTGAATGTGTCCTGTGAACTAAAACTGCTGACACACACGTCATTAGGGCTGACCTTGAATACTGTGGGTCAACAGGGACATGGGGGGTGCACCTTTCGTCACACCGTCGCTGAGGCAAAACCAAATGTTCTTCTCTTTGATTTATGTGGGATGTTGCACTATAGGAAACCATAAGAGCAGCTAACTGTCTTTATGCTTAAACATTCCCATACTTAAACCAAAACATGGTTTGGGATTTGGTAAGACAACATTATACAGTTATGAGAGGGGGTTGGACATGTGGGCTTTGTCAGCCGAGCTTCTTAAAACGGATCCTAAGATAATGGGTCTCCTTAAAGACTAAAGTTAAGTAATATCACACAGTCTTAGAATCTTTGTTTTGGCATAGAAATGTCAAACAAACAGAAATGTTACTCCCTAAGCAGATCTGTGCTTTGTCAACAGTAGGTCAAATTGCTGAGATGATCCTTTACAATAATTAGCCCAAGGGGAAATAACGAATACTCTCTTTTTAAAAAGGTGTTGACGGTTATAAGGTCACATGTGCAAGATAAGGCATGAGGTGTTATTTTAGACTCTATGTCTGACTTTCCATCTGAAACTCCTTGTGTCCCCATCACCTCAATGCACCCCCCCACCCCCCTCTCTCTCTCTTAGCCTCTAGCATGAGAGATGAGCTTTCAAAAACACAACATGTTATTCTAAAAATACCACATTGATCTCTCTATCTCTCTCAGTCCGTGATAAACGTTAGATAATCCTCAGAATTGGGACAGACAGACCATAATCCGCTCTCTTTTCGTGACCACCCCTAGTCTTGTGGATTAAAAAAAACTATACAAAAGAAATGGAATAAAACCTCACCTCAATCTATTAAAAAACAATATCTGCCACAAAAAAGAGGGAGCTGGTGTTTCTAACCACTGCAAGCCCCCTGACCACCGCCTCATGCCAACTAGTTTTCTATTTACATGCAGAGGGCGTGTCTGCAGACTGCTGTGTGAAGCGGCCTGATGCAGCAATGAACTGACAGCGCTGTATCCATACCCTACCCTACAAGCAAAATGTCTAAGAAAAATATAAACTGTACATAACTCTGTGATGTTAGTGAGCACGTCTTAAATAAGAATACACTATAAAGAATGACTTCATAGGGAAGCAGATGGAAACCTACAGAACAATGCACTAAGTCTATTTAATGTATGCTGAAATCAAATATCCTTAAAATAAGTTGCTTTCTAAACCATAGAATCAAACCTACTCGTTTCTCATGCATATATTGTCCTGAAAGGCCTTATCCAGAGGGATCACTGCTTGTCCGAGAAATACATCCATCCCGATTACCGCCCGGTGCATCACCGTGAGGACCAAATCGCTGCTTCCCGGGGGGTAGGCGCTCCTCTCCTCATCCTCCAACACCCCGGGCAGCAACTCGAAAGAGCATTCCTCTTTCCATTCGGGAGAGGTTGTCTTTTCCAGCACACAAGTCGAGTATTTCTCCTTCCCCACCTGAATAATGGTGTAGACGTCGCTCGTCCCGTGTTTGCCCTTGGCTCGTAAGCCCCTGCCCCGCAGAACTGTCACCAGGACATGTGTTGGTATCCACCTCTGGTCTTCGTCTGCAGTTAGAGAGGACATGGCCAAACAAACAATTCAGCAAAGAGTGGGGCTCAAAGCAAAACGCGGAGGTGATATCCGCCGTTTCCTTTTCCTCAGCGACAAAATGTGCAGCAGTCACATCAACCCCTAAGTTGATAGTACCACGTTATTGGTACCACAAAGTTGTTGATATTGTTAAGTATTTTGCCGTTTAGTTCTCGCCCCACTCTAGATCGCAGACAGCTGCCGCATTTGCGCTTGCTTGTTTCCGACAGCGCGTGCCTCTATGCCTTTCGGGCAAGCTGGGCCCCTCTGCAGAACTGTAGCAGAAAGGCGACGTCACGCCGTTATCCACTCTGCAGGACAAGGAAGTTAGTTGTCACACCGCAGTCATGCGTGCTGTTTAATTCAACAAAATTAAGAGCATAAAAAACAACGTCTATTTTTCTCTCGGGATAAATGTTTCACACTGATTTAAAATAAATATTTCGAAATCTCGCGGGAGTTGCAGACTCTTCAACGGGGAGTGAGCCAGAGAGAATGAGCATCCAGCCTGCAATAGTGATTCAGACCAGAGGATCTGCCTGCCCAAGTGCCCATGTGAGCTCAGGCTGATGTACACACCTCTACAGAGTTCCCTGGGATGACATAACATTGCAGATGCTTTGTACCGAAAGTGTAGGAATGAGAAAGGCAACATAGTTGCACTCGATAAAAAGGGAAAGTAGTCTAGCCTATTAGCTGTTGCAAATTGGCAATAAAACAACTACTTACTAGAACAAAGACTTTTTGAATAGAATTTTTTAATATGTAAGGCTGTATTAAACTTTTTTTTTTCAATGTCAAATCTTGTTGAATTTACTGTCTTGCTAAATGAAAACTACGAAGGTTCATATCTAAATGACCTATGTCTTCTAAGGACCAACAGCAGGCATATGACTTTACTAAAGGACCCGTCATCAAGGCTATATTTAATAAGTTCCCCTGTCACAAAGTACAGAATAGTAAAGTTCATCATTAGGATGTGAACAATAGTTCATGTTTGGTGGCAGCTGTTGCCTTAGGAATGAAGGAGCCTAGTGACCCTGCACCTCCTCCCTGTACCTCCTCCTCCATGTACCTCCTCCTCCCTGTACCTCCTCCTCCCTGTACCCCCTCCTCCCTGTACCCCCTCCTCCCTGTACCTCCTCCTCCCTGTACCTCCTCCTCCCAGAGGGCAGAGGGAGGAGCTCCTGGTGCAAGGGGTAGGATGGCTGGGCCAGGATGGAGGTGGCGTCCCTGACCGGGTGTTTAGTACAGAGTGGAGATGCTGAGCAGGGACACCACTGTAGCCTAATCTTAGAGTAGGGCTTCACCACTGTAGCCTGTCTTAGAGTAGGGCTTCACCACTGTAGCCTATCTTAGAGTAGGGTTTCACCACTGTAGCTTAATCTTAGAGGAGGGGTTCACCACTGTAGCCTATCTTAGAGTAGGGCTTCACCACTGTAGCCTAATCTTAGAGGAGGGGTTCACCACTCTCTGTAGCTTTGTCTTGCTCCTCACCTTAAAATTCTCAAAAGGACAAAAGTTTAAATTGATTAAATAAAAGAGCTGTGAAACAGAGTCATAACCATTTTTAAAAGTGTTTAGCTTCCTCAGTAAAAGCAGTCTTTGATGAGAACCCCATAGTCTAAGTTTTTACATTTGCCTATATCTAAACCCCATAGTGTATGTTTCCACATAATCTAAATAAGTGCTTCTATTTAATACAATCAGATATATATATTATACTTTTAGTTTTTTATAAAATGGAAGCGTGTTCACTGCAGAGTGTATGTTAAACCCTGCCTAGCATGCGGAATGCTTCTGAGGGGGTATTCAGACCAACCTGCAGGCTGTGTCTTGCTGTAGCTGGCAGCATATACAGGCAGAGGGGAAGGTGGCTGCAAGAGGGGGTGGGGAGAAGGAAGTTAATTAATTTTGCTGATGGTGTTATGTGAGGGTGTGTGTTTGATGGCGTGCTTACTGGTGCAGAAATCATTCATGCAGAAAAACCAATAATATAATAGTAAGGACGTTTTCCAAGCTTCTCTTTTCACAGCAGAGAGGGTTTCTCACTCATACCTGCATGATAATGTAGTGGATGCAATGTGAAACAAAGCTATTGCTTGGACACATTACGAGTGAGACTGTTGTGAGTGTTCAGAGGACATTTTGAAGACATAAATATCAGCTATGACTAATGAGCAGCTTCTAAATGGCCTTCTTAGATTTGTGTTATTGCCAGCTTAATTTGTCATGTTATATTTAATAAAGCTGACTTGTCAATCAACCTTAAACTGGGATTCATGCTGTTGTACCTTTTGCCAAAGCTTTACTGACATCCGTGGAATTTATCTTTCTGTAACTATATGTATAGTGACCTTGGGTGTCTAGGAAAGTGCCTATAAAATTAATTACATAATTATATATATATATATATATATATATATATATATATATATATATATATATATATAT
>JAVQIZ010086601.1:0-40342 GCA_036023535.2 Galaxias brevipinnis
GGCATAGTCTCGATTTTAGTTATAAAGCTATAAAGATAACTGTCCAATGCAAGTCAATGGAAAGTGCAGCTTTGTTTTCCCCACGATGTGGGCGTGGCCTAAATGCGCTCTGTGTCTATACGGCAGTAAAATCACTTCCTAGGTCAAAGTGAAAACCATCACAAGAAGGTTATTAAACCGGCTAAACTATGAAGATCATTTAAAATATAGTTTACCACGCTATCGTTTGTTGATAAACATAAAATTGGTGATCAGCGGTTACTCGTTACCGTGGTATGTCATGTTAAGACATGTCTCACTTGCTATTTAAAAAATTGTTTTGCTTGCTTTGGAAGCTCAATTACTAGTTAGCTAACCAGCGAACAAGTTTGTGCAGTTAGGCTAGCAATTCTTTAGCTTGGCTAACGAGTCACGGTCGTTAGGTTGGCAAAGCTAAATTAGGGTTAGTCCTGTGTGGCGAGACTAGGAACAAACGCTAGCTAGCTAACATAATTTGCTTTGCTAACAGAATTGCCTGGTCGCGATGAGAGCCCCTTGTATAACGTTACTGAACACAGCTGCTCGAAGCTTCACTTCACCAGGGGTGGCTAGTGGACTGCTCCGGTCTCGCGTATTGTGCACCTGCTGTTCTACGACGAGGTAAGTAGTTTCACCTGAAATACTTATCGTTTTTTAAATGTGTGTGTACATTTGATAGACAGAAATTGCAAGTACACCAAACAGTTAAAAAAAATAGATACCTAACGTTACACAAAGTGTGTGACCTTTTACACCATCTTGTTTTGTTTCTCCAGAAAAATCACATCTAAAAGACAAATGGACCATTTAGAGAGAACAGCCAGCAATTTCAGACAAACTGTAAGCTGAAGGTTTTCAAATGTAATGGTTTATTTTGAAACAAGTAATCAGTACAGACATTTAATTAAGCAATTGATCGTAAGGCCCTAAACTTGTTTCTGTTTGATATCCTTTTGCCCCCCTAAGGCACTATTCCCTGGGCAAGTGTGTGGCATAAGTAATGAGTCTGAGACAGTGAAACGTCTTAGATTAGCGGTCCATCCAGACTTCACCTTTAAGGCTGGACAATGGTGAGTCAAATACACAAAATAAGCATTTCAAATTAGAAGATGGGAGTAATGTCTTTACATATTTTCATTTTGACACCTTGATATATTGGTAGGAACCAGTGGAACACATTAACACAGTTCACCAATGTCAGCCATAACAGTTACCAGTGACAGTCACACATGCCACACGTGTGTTCTAATTCTTGGTACAATAGATATTCCACAGTCTCTATAAACTAAATTCCTCTCTCAAACATTGTTAATTTTATTGATCAGTAAGGATGAAATTAGATGTTTTTTTCTAATCACTAAAACCAATGCTAGGAGTTGTCTTTTTAGATGGCATAGCACTGTGAAGTAGCTATTACACAACTGTTTTATAATCTTGGTTTTACCCAAAAGCTCCTTAGGGGGGCAGTGTTGCCATTCTTGTTGTCAGGAAACTTGAGCATATGGAGAGTAATTATTTTTATTTGTAGCTAAAATAAGCCTCTCTTTTTGTGACTCCAGGTAATATTTGTTATTGAACTAGGTATATACATTTTCCCATGGTAAACAATTCATGGAAACATGACTCATTGACTCATGACTCATTGACATGTTACAATTTATGTTTGATGATGTAGCCTACTTATAAAATCATCATTCGAATGCTATTGTAAGCTTGACCAACTACAGTATCCTTAATCTGGGCATATGTTTAAATATAAACCGCTAGAGAGCACAATGGAGAGCTGCTAAAAGTATTGCGCTACAAACTTATACCTGTGTGATTGATGTACTGTAGAAGTACATGAAAGGCAGTACATGTTCTGCCTATACTGTGTGGGCAGTTTTGAGAAAAACCTTGTTTAGCCAATAATTTATGTAAATCAATGTAAATATAAACAGAATTTGTAGCTGAAACCTTGGCTTTGGTGGGAGAAAATAGTTGTATCCTGCTCTTTCAGGTGGGAGTAGAGGTGGGCGAAACATATGGTTGTTCTTAGCCAAAGATGCATTTATTATGCCACAGGTGTTTGTGGAGTTCATATTATAACTCCTGTGCAACAATAAGTGATTGTTGTTTGCAAGGGTTAGTGATTGTTGTTCCAAGCCCATGGAATGTCAGAAAGTTTGTTTATTGTGGCTACTGAAGTTATAGAAGTGATCACATGTTACCACACTTCATGGATTCTAACTGTTCAGACACTGCGTTTCAGCCATAGATTGAACACCAGTGTTCCGTTCAGTCACAGTTCTTCAGCTCTCCGTGATCGCTACTCATCTGGGAACAGTGTATTTGCCCCTGTCATTCAACCCCTTTTAGTATAGTTCTTTAGGATATCTATATCTATGTTTGATACAGACCTAGTTGTAAACAGACCCGCGTGAAACTGAACCCAGCACGTTGTGTCTCCTATAGGGTGGACTTCTTCATCCCAGGCATAGAGAAGGTGGGAGGCTTCTCCATATGTTCCAGCCCGGGGCTCTTACAGAGGGAGGGCGTCATTGAGCTGGCCATCAAGTACACCAAGCACCCCCCAGCACACTGGGTCCACACTGCCGTGAGTCCTCCTCCTCCAACTTATGAAACAATACATATGCAATACATACATTTAATAACAACACATCTTTATTGGTAGAGCACTGTTCAAAACAAGGTGTTTATTTTTCTTTGAAAGGAAACAACAAATCCAGTGAAGGTATATAGCTTTGAAGAGAAATATGCTTTTTTATTTGACCGGTTACAGACGTTCGGACAGAGGGGTTAGGGTGTCTGGGTCAACTGAAGCCAGATTCTGAAATATAATACTTTATATAACATAATGTTTTATAGAGGAATATGATAATATATCATAATGTTGCATAATTGAATATACAGTAATCTAATCTAATAAACAGTAATGTGATTTGTCACTGCTTGAGTTCTGTTTGTGGTTGTCTGGGAGTCAATACAGGCTTCCTGTTTGTTTGTACGTCCGTTTGAGTTCTGGAAGAAAGCTGTATGAGGTGCTGTGCACAGGCAGCAGTCGAATGTGACAGTAAAGTGGGCTGAGACTGCACTCAGCTCTGGGATCGTTTCATAAGCCTTTTGTTTGATAGCCCCCCACTGAGATGAGAAGGAGTTAATACACGTTTGTTTCTCTGTGTGTGTGTGTATGTGTGTGTGTGTTTGTGTTAAGGGAAATGTGGAGATATTTGCCACTGTTGTCTTCAAAAGCTTCCCTAGAAGATAAGCTCCCCTCCCTGTATAAAGTGTGTGTGGGTGTGCATGTGTCTAACACCACCATCGTACTGTCTGGTCCCTGGAGACTACTCTCAGAAGTAGCTAAACTGATGTTGAGATGCTTTTTTAAAATCCCAGCCTGGAAGGAAAATAACATTAGTTTAAAGGGGGAGTAGAACATTAATATTCAGCACAAATCCACGTTTTCCATCTCTCTCCCCCTTGAACCTTTCGCCTTCTCAGTGTACTGTAGGCTCCCACGTAGCCATGAGGGTGGGCGGCAACTTCTTCTTTGACCCCTCGCCCTCCGACCCCCCGGTTAACCTGCTCCTGGTGGCGGGCGGGGTGGGCATCAACCCCCTCTATTCCATCCTGCTCCATGTGGTGGACCTGCTGCACCTCCAGACAAACTACAGCATAGGCTCCACCCACCTCTGCTACAGCTCCAAGAACACACAGGAGCTGCTCTTCAAGGTGTGTGTGTGTGTATGATTTGGAGGTGCTGCGGGGAGTGTGAGAGCTGTTGACATAATTATTTTGCATATGCGCAATAGTGTGAGTATGCAAGCATGCATATGAATGAATTAAGATTAGACTAAGTAGCTATATGCAAGTGTGCAGGATAAAAAACATAAAAAATGAAAACATATTAGGGTTAATCCTCAAGTCAGTTCCCCCAATCAAAGCAGTGGCAAAGAACTGGGGTTGATGTATATTTCTCCGCTGTGAGACGAATAAAGGATTTCTGATTCTGATTCTGATTGATCCTTTCCTTCTCACAGAGCCATGTTGCCACTGCAAAAGAAAACTCGTTCTCAGTTGGATTTAACGGATTAAATAACATTTGAAAAAATTTAAAATAAAGCCATTGTTGTGGGTTTTGTGTATAGAGTGCAGAGACTGGTGTTTGATCCTGTGTTTTACTGGCGTCTCTGTCCCCAGAAAACCATTATAGACGTGTGCAGGGAGTTCCCCGGCAAGTTCTCCTGTGACTTCCATATAACCCAACAGACGGCCGACATAGACCAGGACATACGGCATCATATGAAAAGTCAGTCAGCCACGTTGAACACCTCTCCTATATGTTTAGAAGGAGCAGTTGATTGATGTGCTGTCTGACGTTCCCTCCATTGTGTGTGCTGTTGTGTTTGGCCTAGGTGGCCGCATCTCAGATGAGGAGCTGCTCGCTCACGTGGACCCCCAGAAGACTCTGTGCTATCTGTGTGGGCCCCCGCCCATGACCGAGAGCCTCTCCAGGGCCCTGCTGGGCATGGGCCTGCCTGCTGACCGGATCCTGTTTGAGAAGTGGTGGTAGGACCCACCCACCAAAACCTACAGCTCCCAGAAAGCACCTGGTCACTACATGGGCACTGGAATAGTGACCCAGTCTAATCGTTCACCATACGCCTACCTCTAAAAAAAATGTGATGCAGTGCTTTGATTTGCACAGAGGGGCTAGAATTCTGAAGTGGTGCTGTCATTGAAGTACATGCTGACACGGTGTTGAAAGGAAACATTAATTATTCGCAAACGTTATTCCTTAAGGACCTGTTTGTCAACCCCATCTCAAATCAGATGATTGAGCAGGCAGGCCGATCTCCTTCCTGTTTTTACTCAGGACTTTTAACTTTCCTGGGACATGGGCATGTCTGATACAGCCAACCAGTTGAAACGGTGGGAGTCATGCGATCAAAATATGCCATAGATACATATTACGAGTGACTTCATAAAATTTCTGTTTTAATTGGGTTAATAATTATGTTATTGCATAATAACATGTACATCAATATGTACTAATGAAAGTCTTATTTATAATATATAAATTATTTTGAATCATGAGCAGTTATTTGAAAATGGAGTGGTGGTTTTGGAGTAAGGTTTTGTTCCTTGCAATTTAACACCAAGCATACTATTTTTCTGAAATTGTCTATGCAGACACATATCTTCATATTGGATAGTGTCCCCGTTTACTCTTCTCACTTAGATAGGCCCATATCCAGCCCTCCAATATTCACCTCAAATGCAGTCA
The DNA here is from genome assembly GCA_036023535.2 of Galaxias brevipinnis. Classification (NCBI taxonomy): domain Eukaryota; kingdom Metazoa; phylum Chordata; class Actinopteri; order Galaxiiformes; family Galaxiidae; genus Galaxias; species Galaxias brevipinnis. Next base: position 5,306 of record JAVQIZ010086601.1, read on the forward strand.
CACACACACACGCATAAATGGGTTGTCGTGCGCAGGGGAAGGGCAATATCCCATGGTGCACCGTAATGGAACCTCCAGGTGGTCCTGTGTGGACCGGGGCCATGATGTATCCCTCAGAGATTGTTGCGAGGTCCTCGTTTCCCCTCCTCAGCGGGGGAGGCAGTGGTGAAACTCATTCTTGAGTTGTATTTGTGCTTCTTCCGTAGAGAAGAGATCTGTTTTATCTGTGCCATGTGAATACATATATTATATAAATAAAGTACTCAGTAATTTGATCTCGGGTGTTTTATTTCTCCTGGTTCCTAAATTGAGTTGAATATCACGCCACTCACACAACACAGGCGGTCCAGGTTAAAGTGGTTATTCAAAATTGGAAATCTCCATTGCAATAATGTAGACCTTGACTAATGGGTCTAATAGAAATGCAGTGCAATTACAATGTGACAAACACGGCATCAACATTTGCGTAAAAGGCCTTTAGCCTGTGCTTTTAGTGCTTCTCTTTCCGTAGTAGATCCTTATCAGACATGTCAATATAAGAGATGTGGATTAAGGCCTTGACTTCAAACCTGCCGCAATATACAGTATCATATGTACTTCCTCAAATATAGATACATCCAAACAACTACATCAGCCAGAAGCAGAGAATCTCACAACAAACAACGCTAATCCCTGTTAGTGAGGATATTAAGCTGCACCACAGAGAACTCACAGCCCGGCTTTAGGATATGAGATACTAAGTTGGCAACGCTAAAACCTGACAGTACCAAATATAAACCCAGGATGGGCATTACAGCAATTGTCGACAAGCAATATTGGGACTGTTTTCGCATAAACACCACCATTCTGTTGAGTTTTAGGAGAGGTTACACAAAGTTTAGCAGATTATGAGCCTTTGTGCCCAGCAGCGTGTCAGAAGTTCAACACACTCCAGAGAAAAGTGCTTTCTCACTTAGCTGCTTTGTGACCTTCTCATCGGTTTTACCCTGCTTTAGAGCCCCTCCCTTTTCATCCTCGATTTGGCAGACATCTGTCCATCTCACTGTCTTTTCCCGCTTGACCAATTGAATGCTGCCAATTTCAGTCCCCTCCTCTTGCTGAGAGTCAGGATCCCCGCCCTCTATTTGGAATGCAAAGTCCTGTTGAGGTTTTGTTTCCCGTTTGTTCTCCTTCTCATCCCTTTGAGGGCTCTCTCCCGCCTTCTCTCTCCTCATGCCGTTTTTCCTCGCCTCCCCCTCTTCCTCTTCGGTGTTCACCCGTGGATTATCCGTCCCGCTCTCTGTCATGGGGGACGCGCTCTCTCTTCCGATTGCCCTCCCTGGCGTTTCTCTGGCAGAGTTTTTCCTCGCCTTGTAGCGACCCCTGAGGTTCAGCCTCTGAAATGGAGGAGACACATTTAAGGCAGTTTCCCCGTGTTCTCTCCAGACACCTGACAAAACACTACAAAGAACACCTGCCTGATGCCTTTCCCCTGGACAGTGTGAGGCAAAAATAGGCAGAAAAATTTGACTATATTTAGAAGTCCCTGCAGCATTTACCTGAGACGGACTGGACTGTTATTCACCATGGTCCTTATTTTTAGAAACGTGACTTTTTAAATGACAGCTCGTGACACAGCGCCGTGAGCACACAGAAAGAGTGACAGACTCGTCGAGGAGACGGAGAGAAGACAGAAGCACCAACCTTGAAGTCTTTCCTTTTGTGTTGCAGAGTGGGTCTCTGAAGGAAGAGGATCTGCTTGGTCGACAAGCTCCCGTCGCTGGGGAAAGAGAGCAACGCTGTTTACAGTGTCATCTGTCATGTTCGAATCTGAAAAGCAGTGCATATTGTAACAGCGATTCATGTCATCTGTCCACCTACTGCGCCGGGCCACGTGAGCGTTTACAACACAAGTAGGATTTCAAAACGGTGTTTGTTCCGTAATCCATCAGACTTCAAACGAGGCCTCACGTGGAGTGGAGTGCATGATTAGGGCCTCCGAGTCTACACCATCTGCTCCTTGTTTATCTGGCTACAGTAGATGTCTCGCTCCATAAGGAACGTCTAACGTGGTGAGGGACGGAACAAAGGCTGTTGAAAGGGAAGGATAGACGGCCACGTTTGTGGAGCACCGTTTAGGCGGGGCCTTGAGCGCTGTACCCGTTAGTCTTGACGACGGGAGTCGGTAACACACACATCAGCCTCCATCCGTAGGGCGCCAGGGACTGTAGCAAGGGGACATAGTCAGTCCTGACTACCACACCCTGGGGGAGAAACACACACAAACACACGGAGGACACAAACGCTTGCTAACCTGTTTCTTGACTCCCATAATTATTTAATAAATAAATGATTTAATTGCAGTTTAAACCCTTCAGAGGGCTGTGGAGATCACGAATGTGTCTGTTTTGCCCTCAGGGGCACACTCACATCCACAATGGTCCACTGCTCAACCACGATGGCGTCGTAGGAAGTGGGACTGGCATCCTCTGAGGAGCTCTGAAAGATGAATACGCTGTCTACAGCTGAGACGCCGCTCTCTGGAAGAGAGAAACACGTCAGGAGTTCAAAAAAAAGAAGAAGAGAGAGATGGTGCCAGGAGGGTGTTGGGTAGGAACGGGAGTGCACAATCAAATTGAACTTGAACTCGTGTCTCTGTTACACTTGATCCCCTATCCTCTTGGCTTAGCACTTAGGCCAGCTTATACAATGGGTGACAGAGCATTGCCTTACAGCAAGTATTACGATTTAAGCTCTGAGCTTAGATTTACAGATTTGCAAAATCCTGTTTTCTGGAATAATCCAGCCAGAGCAGACGGTTGCTCAATCACGAAACATATTCTTTTGAAAGTTCGGAAGATCATCCGATTAGTAGCTACCACATGGGCCTGAACTGGTTATGGTCCCAAAAAATTATGTAAAAAAGCACACACACACACACACAAACTTTCAATATTTAGCATGTCCCTGTTAACACACCGTTGTGGTCTCCGGTGTGAAAGAATCCGTCAACGAGGCGCGCCCCACTGGTGAAATGCTGCGTCATGTGATCCAGCCACTGGGCGTCGACCTCGGTGGCTAGCCCCGCCTCTCTCTGGACCCTCAGTGGGATCCTGAGTGAGTAGAACCTGACAGGCCTACAGAGCTCTCCACAGTGGTTGTAGAGGGCAAACAGCTGCGTTCCTATAGACGCGCAAACACACACGAACACACATCCAATCAGATCCGGGGAATCTATACATTCCATTCCACAGAGTCGTTGACCTATGAGGGCCAGTAGACATACTTACTAGTCTGTGCTGGGGGCGATGTTGCCATCTTCTTCTCTCTCTCTGAGCTTCTGCTCTGAAGGTGATTGTTGTTGTGGGTGGGCCCTCCGCTGTGTCTATGGAGGTCATCCACTCCGCTGCTCCTGTCTCCTGTGGATTCACGTTAAAAGTATTTAACACTCACGGTCCTGAATATCACTGGATGGACAGGACTGGAACTAGGCCAACGTTATGGTACAACAAATCATTGAGCAATCGATAAAGGTGAGGGACTCCCCTGTCTTGTCTCCATGCAGTGGCGTATCAGACTGGGGGCCTGTCCGTTGTCCGGGCTCTGGGGACCCGGCACACTGCCCTGAGCTCTCTCCCTCCCCGTTCGGCCGACGGTCTGGATCGGCTCTCAAACATGGTTCTACGGGCGGGGCCGAGCCGGGTGCCTCCGGTGAGTCGAGGCACAGCTGGTCTCCCCGGGGTTCTGTGCGCTCGCGGTTCTGCGTTTGTGGGTCTGCGTCCGTTGGCTGACTGAGGTCTTGAGGTAAGTCTACTGGTTCTGTTGGTTCTTTAAGGCAGTCGTCAGACGGATCGCTTACGCCCGGCGGGATGAGTTCTGAAGAACCTGTGGCTGGTTCTCCGTGTTTTAAAGGGTCCAATGAAATGGGCACCATGTGAGTGTGCCCCGGATCTGGAGGTTCCTGAAGGTCCTGGTTGGGTTGTGTGGGTTCCGTCGGGCTGGTCCTGGTACTGGTGGGGTGTCTGTGTATGGGGGAGGGGCTAGAGTGGAGGGAGGAGAGCTCCTCGGGGTCCCAGTGCCCCAGGAAACACGGCCCTCCTCCAGGCTGCTGTAGGAACCCCAAAAACAATACACCCTGATCCGCCATGTCCTGCACCTGGTCACTCACACACGCACACACACACACACACACACACACACACACACACACACAGACACACACACACACACACACACAGCATTAGGAACTGTACACACTATATAACTGTGAAAGAAACAAATCGCACTATTCAAGGTGTCAGCTACACAAACATGGCCTCATTTACAAGCAAACAATGGCTGATTTATTTAGACTAGACATCCTGCAAATTAACAGCCAACTTAATCATCCTCGAAGATCAAATATTCAAACGACAAAAGGACCTCATTATTCTGATGTGTTCCTGTTTGTCTGTGAGTGTGTGTATGTGGGTGGGTGTGTGCGCTCCTCCCTCCCACAGAGATCTTCTGCTTAATTGTCAGTTGATATTTAGGCTGACAGCTTTCGACGGGGTTGTCACAGGGAAACGACGAAGCTAACTACCACAGAGCGATAATTAGATAGTTCTCAACACATTAAAACACTCTATCGCACACGCACACACAAAGAAACGCAAACCCAACCATACCAATTTAGATACTCATAAACGAAACCAAGCAGCCATGCAAAAGCAGGGAAAAACCTTTGAATGAGTATCGGTATGCCTCGCAGTAGAGTGAGTATGGGCGGCCTTGAGATAGCAGCAAAAGAAATACACACAGAAGGCTGGGAAGAAGCTGACACACTCATACACACACAGACGCACACACAAACACACACAAACACACACACACACACACACACAGAAACACACACACACACACACACACAGAAACACACACACACACACACACACACACACACACACACACACACACACAGAAACACTGTCACTCAGGCTGTCCTTTAGACAGGCTTGACTCTTGGGTTCTTATCTCCGATTCCCTTGCAGCTCGCCATTGATTGGTTATTCATGTCACGCTGCCGGACCCTATCACATTAAAACCCCATGCCGAAGATTTCCATCCAATCAGGTGGCCCTTTGTGCTCTAGGTGTTCAGATGCAAATCTACTCTCTGGGGCCACTGTTCGTCTCGCATTGTTGAATTATGGCTGAATTCATGAGGAAATTCATATGGAGGGAGTTCTTGTAGCTGATAAATGTCAGTGATGATGTTATGCATGACGGATATAGGAGGGGTGGGTCTTAACAGTCTTGTAGGACTTTCCATTCCTCTCCACCCTCAATTTCCCTTCCTTTTGGAAGCATCAAAAGATGCAGTGAAGGAACACACTCTTCCTGGTTCAAACGGGTAATGTGCTAGGTGTTGTGTTTTTGTTGTGCTGTGTCGTTTCGTTAGAAAGGAGAGTGGCGGACCTTCTTCACGTAGTTCTGGATCACCTCCGGGTCAGGAGCCTGGTGACCTGCCACACACACGTCTGTCTCTAGGCGACGTCCAGCCCAATTCAGCTGTCCCTTCTCCGAGCTGAAAAAAAGAGAGATATCAAACATATCAGTACTGTTGTAATGGTATGCTACCTTAATATACATGATAAACCGTTCACGAATTTAGGAATTAGGAGGTTCGACAGAATATCCATTTGCACTATGAATGTTGAGAGGGGAAAATAAATATATTTATTTGATCAATTATTTGACATAATATCATAATAAGGGGTATTTATGCGTGGGTTTCAGATTGAATTCCAGTCACTGTCTCCGTGTCTTCTGCATTGAGATGTCTTTCACCTTCCTAGTCGGTCTCAAACAGAGGATCAGCTAGACATTTCCGCATTTTCCGATTTTGAAAGACAGCGGCATGAGACAAAGGGAGGAGAAACGGAGGTGGCGGCAGATAGGGGACAAAAGACAGGGGGATGGCCGTGGTGTGGAGATGAAACGATAGAGGAATGGTTTCTCTCTCGCAGCGTATTGTTCCCCTCTGACGAGGGCTGATGATGCAATCAGCCGTCTCCACGGTGACAGGTGCCGGGAAGCAGCAGGACCACTTGGCAGGACGGGCATCAAAAGAGCAGCCAGGCACCCGGCTGTGGAAGTGTGAGTGTGTAATTGAGGGAGTGAGCATGAGTGGGACTGTGTGTGTGTGTGTGTGTGTGCGCGCACGTGTGTGTGTCTATGCCTGTGACCACATGTACATGCATGTACCCAGATGAGTGATTGTGAGTGTTTCAGTACAGCAAGTGTGAACAGGTGTCCACGAACGCTTGTGGCTCCCATACTGATCCTTTCCCGCTGTCGATGGGGAACGTCGCTCTGCCTCTTTACACGGAGGTGGGAAACGGAGAACCCTCTGGTGATAATGGGAATCTTTTCCGACCTCACTCGGAGCCCTGAGTGACACCCCAAAGAACTGGGGAGGGAGCGCACGTAAAATCTCTGTATGCCATAAAACCAAACCGGAAGAAATCGTATCGTATTGGCTTAACTGAGCCTACTGGCTTACATCTACAAACAGCACCAGGACCACAGACACCGGCGGTACCGTAGACCAGCGAGCTGCAGCGTGGGTGTATGTGAGGGCTGGAGGGCTGTTCTCTGTGCTCTACCTGGGCGTCTCTCGTACCAGCACGGCCCTGTGGAGCTGGCGCTGGATGCGGGCGTGGCGCGGGCCGCAGGCGTGGACGAACGGGTGGACAGCCACCAGGACAAAGCCCTGGCCGTACAGCTCCCGCACCTGGACGGGCAGCTCCCTGACTGAGGAGAGACACAGCACCGAGGACACAGGCACCTCTGGAGGGGAGGGAGGGAGGGAGAGAGAGAGAGGGGGAGAGAGATGGGGGGGAGAGAGATGGGGAGGGAGAGAGACGGTTAGTTATGATGGAAATTGAAATAGCAATTTCAGAGGAAAGGATGATGTCAAAATATGCATATGAATGAAATGTAAGTGTGTGTGTTTGTTTGTGTACAAGAGAGAAAGTGGGAGAAAGAAAGGAGAGAGATCGAGGGAAGGGACTGAGGAGACAAAGAAGAGCGAGCATGTTCAGATATGATTGACGGGCAGGATCATCATTAACACATGGAGTCTTCACGCTAAATATGCAGTTAATTACACGGTGAATTTGAGCTTTCATCTATTCCTAACACTTCTGGCTTTTGTTAAGGAGCCACACACACCACCACAAACACACTGTTGCTAAAAGACGTGTTCTTCATTTCCTGTACGAGCATCGCACCTAAGGCATTATTGCCATCAAGAAGCTGTTTCCACTTTTACACAGAGAATAGACAGAAACCCCCTTTCAGTTCACTGGGAGTGCAAAGCTTATCAGAAACAAATTGTCATGGTGTCTCCTTAGGGAATAATGTGTGTATGCGTGCACTCTCCACAGACAGGCATTGTTGTGTGGATGGATGCGCTTATGTGGGTGAATGCTCACATAGGACCGTGCGTCTCTGTATTGTGTGGGTAGTAGGTGTGTGTGTGTGTGTGTGTGTGTGTGTGTTGTGTGCCTGAAAGAGAGAGTCGCAGAGAAAAGAGATGGTCTGTGTGAGGCGGCGTGCTAGTCATCCTGTTCCATGCGATGTCATTTGCATGGGTCTGGAGAAGATGGAAAGAAACAGAATAAATTAAGAGCGGGCGAGAGAGAGAGAGAGAGAGAGAGAGAGAGGGACGTGTTAGGCATCTCATTCTCAATCTGTTACCCTGATCATCATCTGGCCCCTACATGCTCTCCTTGTCACACACACACACACACACACACACACACACATTCCCGAAACCCAAAAAGAAACTCACTGAGAAATCGGTGAGAGCTTGATTTGCATTCCTCAAACTGTAAGATTACTTGCTGTACCAAAACACACTGAGCCCTGAATCTGTGGGGTTTTATGAACCTTAATCTCAGGGGGCAATAATGGCACAGCGGGAGATGGAAGAGACAATAACCCTCCCTCACGTCACTATAAACACTCATTAGCTATCATTAGCCTAGCGCACACAGCCCCCACCAACAACACATTTAGCTAATTCAGCCAAGATTTAATACACAACGTTTCGGATGACTGGAACGCTGAAGGCAAAGGTGAGCGGGGGAAGCGGGGGAGCAGCGTCTGCTGGTTTATAGGTCTACCACAGGGAGATTTAAGAGGGGCGCTCTAGCATGGGAACATCCCAAGGCATCGAAGGAGGATGGAAACGTAGCCTACGAGGGCGGACAGCGAGAGCGTGGAGGGAGAACAGTGGGACTCCTCAGGTGTTCTGTGACAGCTTACTAAGAGGCTTGAGCCGCAGGACCACTGCACACAGCACGGCAGATGAACTGGTGACTCTCTGACCCGCGAGTGTTGAATGCTGAAAACTGGACTTTTGGAAATGGAGACTCATCCCTTACCGCATGGATGAAAAGAGCTGTTAACTGTCTTCGATGCAAACCCTGACCTGTATAGGAAGTTAATGGGTGTGAGCGCATGTGTGCACGCTTTTGTCTGCATGCGTGCGCGCGTGTGTGTGTTTATGTGTTAAGCTCGCTGGGTGAAAAGGATTATTACTCACACCCAGCCTCGGGGCTTATCCGTCTGCTTGCTGGAAGTTCACGTTTATTCAAATAGGCTTTTAATGACTAGCAGAGCCTAAGCAGGGTTATGTGCCAAGACAAGGACTGTAAAATAATCAACTTCCTAAAAGCAGGAGCTCCCCGCCGGGAAGGAATGCCACTTGTGTCTCTGACAGTTGTTAGTCAGACTCTTAACCCTGTCAAAATGGGGGGGGGGGGCAAAGTCCTCAGGGTGTTTACAGGAAAACGTCTGAGAAAGAGTTCACAACATGGCCGGGGTTTTAGAGTGGTTCTATCACTAGGGAACAGTCTTTAGGATGCTCTGTAGCACAAAGGGGACTTCGCAGAACCCTGGCCTCTCCATCACGTCGAGAACTCCAGTTGCCAGCGGAAACCTTTCATGTGTTTTCCTATCGCACCATGCCACTGGAGATATGAGCAAATCAGACAAACTGATGGATTAACGGCGCACACACTTCCACAACGAAATACATCACACGAAAACTTTTGACGGCAAAACAGATTAGGCCCGGCCCGAGAAATATATCAAGCGGCATCGATAAATAGATTTTGTCAAGCTGAATATATACCTACCTACGCTGCACACCAGCAGGAACACACCTGCACAAACACACACACACACACCCAGTTGCCCCTCGCGAGTTGATGTTCTGATGAGCATTAGACACATGGTGTAAGCCATAATGAGCTGAGAGAGTCTCTCTCTCCAGGCACTTTGAAAGCCATCAGCTAACTTCAACCTCGACTCGTCTCATCACAGGCGTCACTTCAGTCCCACGCTCATCACACTCTCTCCCTTTCTCACCTGTGCCTCCTTCCCAGTCCCATTTCTCTCGCTCTTTCTCACGCCTCCCGTCCACCGTTCTCTCGCTCCTTCTTGCTCATGGTAATCCCCCCCACACACCGTTCGCCCCCTCTTACTTCCTCACTCGCTTTCCCAGCCTCCGCCATGCCTCCCTCTCAGCTTTTTTTTCGTTCACACTTTATTTTTGACCCTATGCTCATTATGCATACGGGCCGAGGGCCATCCTACACTAGGTGCCACGATGTCACTATAGCAGGCTCTCTCTGTGCCTCGCAAAAAGCGTCCTGGAAGATGGCCGACCAGTCAAGGCCACCTCGCTCCATTAAAAAGGAGGACAACACATGTCAAGGTACCTTGCACGGATTTCAAAGGGGAATACACCAAGTCAATTTAAAGTGTTAATTGAGCACTAAAGGAACTATGAGTAAATAGTAATTCAGAAATTAGAAAGCAGCTTGTAATGTGCAGTGTGCGGATTTTCTCTAACTTTGATCAGCCAAAGGCGTTGCAATTGGACGAGGCATTTTCGCGCTTCTCTTTGAACCCAATGCCGAGTATTCAGTTCCCTTTCACTCTCCCAGCCGGCAGGATCATTGAACAAGACGTATTTGAGAGGCTAAATGATCTAAAGACAGACCACTCATAATCCACTGGTCTCAGGAGAAGCCAATAATTTATCTTTGACACCTAGTGAGAATGCATATAGCATCTCTTCTTATTTGACTCAAAATGTTTTTATTGTAAACCCACAAATGATTTACAGCAAGCCAATGGTTTGCTGAGTTATGAGACAAAGTTTGGATAGGCAGAAGGACTCAACTCAGTCAAATTTTTACTTAGTCAAATTCAATCAATATCTAGCACATGATATCTGTGTTGACGGTTATGATCTAGCACGGATATTAATTTTTCATTACCGTGTGAGAGTCAATAAGTCACAGAGGGAAAAATAATATTATGAATGGAAACCAAATTGAATTACATCATGGATTTGACCGTGGGTTTGCTTCAATGTCACAGACTAGCATGCAGATTCCTCACTGCTTCCCAGACAAACACACACACACACACACACTCAAAAAATCCTATTGCTGAGAATAGAGTCTCTCAATCTCCACCAGAAATCAGATAATCCTTTTGGAATCTTTCATTTTCTTTTTGTCTCTCCATCACAAACAAAACACACACACACACACACACACACACCAATCCCAAAGTAAATACACACACTCACACACATTCAGAGTAGCTGACTTTATCCTTCCTTTAATAATGATAGACACACTCCAGGTTAACCTGAGCTTACTTTATCATGTGAGTTTACCATATAAATGGCCTGCCTGTCTGCATTCCGATAAGATAGGACCAAGGACTGACATTCATAGAGAGTGGGAGAGGGCTAGAGAGGGGGTGACATGAATGCATGTGCGTGCGTGTTACTTTAAGCAGGCTCCAATTTATCTGATAATACGATTAGTGGCCAAAGAGAAAGAGTAATCCACTGCTATTGTCTGTCTGGTCACCATAGCTTTTCCTCCCGTGTCTGATTGCCAGATTGCCTTTTCACCGGCCAACTAGCCATTGCCATGCCAAGCATAACATGGACAACAGGGCTGGATGAAACTGAGGCAGACTAGCAAACAGAATGTTGCTACTTGGCCACACTGGAGGTGGTCTGTAGCACTGCTATGCTGCAACGGCAACTGAGAGACTTCGACAAGTAACTTGCTCCATCTCTGGACGGCAGGGTGAGGGGGAGTGCAATATGCTCTTAATTTATGCAGACACTTGTCGTGCACGGGCTGTTCGCTTTTCAACATCAAATGTTGCTGTCTAAAGCCCTTCCTCTTTCATCACACGATTCACTGCGGAACAATTAACAGGCTCAAAGAGACACGCTGCCTGAAAAGCATTATTTTCTTAAATTCCTAAAATATCCCAAAGCACTGAGAAAAATGTCCATATCATTTCCAACATCGTGTTTGGGGGTACATTTCCTTTAGACTATAACAGCAGAATGTCCTAAACTACTGTGCAAAATAACTACACACATGGAACTACATACATGGCACCTGGCAGTGTTTGAGCAACTTCATCCTCAATTTACTGGGATTTAGTCAGACTGTAGCAACAATTGAAGGCCTAATAATGGCATACCATAAAGACACATGTACTTGTACTACTTAAACCGTCATGTCTCTACTGATGACCTGTAAAGACCTCAAAAGATCTACAATACTCAACTGTAATGGTAATAATGGAAAATACAAATCAGACCCTGGCCTGATCCTAAACCAACCCATACCTTCTTTCCCAAGCAGGAAATCCAGGAAGTGGTAAGTGTAAGCCACTCCCACTTTGGTTTCCACCTGTGGCCGTTTGAGGGTAGAGAAAATCTTCCCCGGACTTTGCCTCTCCTCCGCCTTCTGCAGTTTGGGAAGTGAGCAGCCCATCCCTAAGAGCAGGAGAAAGCATTTGGGAAGTAAAAGTTAGAGAAAAGCAGACAGGTCCCACTGACTGCAAGTGAGAGACATGGATAATAATACTGTTTCTATATATGTAAAACCCATTAACGCATATCACAGTATGAGTCACAGGTTAAGTCCTGCTGCTAGAGTGAGGTCTAGAGCTGTGGCACAGACGGTTTGTCACACACACACACACACGCGCACGCACACACACACAGACACAGACTGAAAGGCAATATTACAGGGATATGAATGTGTCAACCATTATTCGCTTGGCCCTCTCGGATACGGGCAGGAGCTAATCAAATAGAGTTGATTGGGAGCGACATGTTTGATCAGAATGAATTAAAGACTAAATTACACTCTGATTTCCTGCCCTCTCAACCAGAACAACATTAGCCCTTGAGAGGGGAGGACAAGGCAGGGGATGGGAGGAGGCGAGAGGGTCGGCAGAGAAGTGCAGTGGGTGGGGAGAAAAAAAAAGTGGGGAGGGCGAGGAGAGGAGAAGGGAAAGGAAAAGATTGAGAGAAGGACTGCAGCAGATACGCAGAAGTGCCCTCTCCTTCATTTTCATGTATCTCTCCTTCAGAGAAATTTGCGTAGAAGTTTTGAGCAGCCCACAGAGGAGAATACGAGTGGAATGAGCAAAAGAACCCTAGGCAAGTGATCCCAGTTGAGGTGAATGAACACAGAGAGGAGAAATCAGCAGAGAGCAAGGATAGATGGTCAGAGGAAAGAGGGTAGAGGGGAGAGCCGCTCTTCATCAGCTGGGCGGGCCGCTGTATCGTCTAGCTAATCCGATGTGACAGCGTCGCTGCGCTCAGACCGTCTCTGCTGTTATGCTTAATATCGCTGTCAGCCACGGCTGGTTAGAGCCACACGTTGGGTTGTGTGCCCACGTGTGTGTGTGTGTGTGTGTGTGTGTCGATGAGGCTTATATCCGTTTCTGTTAGAGCGTGCCGAACGACATACTAACTCCCGTTAGGCCAAGTGAACGGACATTAACTTGGCTAACGATCCAAACAGACAGCATTAAGCCTGTGTTTGTGAGAGAGAGAAAGAGAGAGTGTATGTGTGTGTATCTGTGTGTGTGTGTGATTCATGGGCGGCTATTTTATGGTGTGCTACAGGCTTTACAAATAGTGACTCTAACAGTGGACACCCTTCTTTATGATACACGTTTTTCATTCTTGCTCCAATCTCAAGGGAGTTCGGTATATTCGTTCTGAAACTGCCAAAAGCAAGACAAATACATTCTGTTTTTTTACTGAGACTTAACCTCTTCCATCCAGCTACTCAGTAGCCAGCAGCCATCCTCCCACCTACCAGTGCTGCTGCTATGGAATCCACATTTCCCATGTTTGGTTAAATGTTCTTTCTGCTTTTTTCATCCTTGTCGCTTTGCCTTGTTTTTACTTCTATTCACTAAGATCAATCATTCTGTCTTTTTTTACAAGCCTCTTATTATCATTCTATTATCATCCGATTATCATCTTTAACCAAACATTCTTTCATCTTCTCCCCGTCTCCACACTTTTACTTTGTCTCCTTTGACAAGAAGCAAGAACCTCGTTATTACAAGAAAAATCACAGATCTACTGCAACAAGTCTACCACACTGCCTCCTCTTGAGGTTTACTAGAAAGGGAGAGCATCCAGGAGTCCGTTTTCCTCACATCACATCATGATGCAAGTTTGGGTACTTGACAGGCATCCCTTTTCCTAAAATGATTGTTCACAGGAGGTTTTCACTTTTCCTGCAAAGACCATGAACAGTGAGAAGAAAATATGGAGTGTTTTTATTAGAGAAGTACATGTAGTGGGGAGTTTTTAAATGACAGGGCAACCAAACTCGGATTACACCAGAGAATAATCCGTCTGCGCTATGCAGGTGATCCATTCTTTCTGCTCTCTTCTGAGGGGTGCGTGCATATGCGAAGAACTGCCACTCATCCGCCGCTGAGTGATAGCGCGAGATGAGCAAGCGTATGAGCAGATTTTCACTATTTATAACCAGCGTGGACGAGAAAAGAGTAAGCGAGTTTTCACGCTGTGAGAGTCAAGGAGGTTGGTCTAACCAGGTAAACAGGATTGCGCAGAGAAGTCTAAAAACAGTTTAGACATGGCATGGGTGCATTGCCAGGTCGTGCAGGACGGTCTACTTTTCTACGGAGAGCACGTAACTAAGTTTTAAAGCGAATTGCCTTGGCTTAGGCCAGCTATATACCTGCCGTAACACAAGTAGCCTTTGAGGGCCTGTGAGGATGGGATCGTGGAGTTAACGGCGGCAGTTACTTAATCGCGAAATTATACGTGACACTCGTATTCCTTCTTCGCGTCTGCGTTGGCACATAGCCTGTGCTATAGTCACGCATAGGCTAACTAATTCTGAGATATTCCATCACAGATCTTTGCATGTCATACACCAAATAGTCCTAGATAAACCACATCAGTAAAAGAAAGCATGTTGGATCCGTGCAGTTATATTTGCAACAATGTGAAAGAGTAGCATATTCTGTATGATTTACGACGAGTTTCATACACAGGCTCCCATTCCCTATACTGAAATCTTTCATCCAAAAGTTTATCGATTCAGCAGGTGTAATTTAGAACATGGTTGCGATAGAAAACTATAGTGAACAACCACAATATCCATACAATAAATGTTCACTTACCAATCTTTACCAGATATATCAAAATGCAGACAACAGAAAAGAAAAGCCAGTGTACTGTACTTGTTCAAGTATTTTTGTTGTTCAATCCTTCGCTGAAACGTCCCTTTCTCAAATAATTGTCCCCTCATTTAAGTTTGCATAAATGTGGGAAAGGAATGCAACTATACCAGTCAAGTTTTTTCCGAATAAAGTAAAAATATTTCTCTATTTAGCACTCCCCGCGCGCGTGATAAACACTCACTCTTCACTGCTCCCTCCTCTCTATCCAGTTGGTAAAGCGTCAGGGCTGTTTGCTTAGTCGTCTCCTCTCTCCTCCCTCTCGGCTTTTCAAATAAGAGCTTCTGCTCCAGCGGCAGACACCATGAAAACTAGGTAGCTAGAGATGAAACCGACGCAACATAGGTTGCGTTCTATTGAAGTCGGTAAGATATTTCAATCAAGACACGATCCCTGACCTAAAATGATTAAGTGACGTCGTAGGGCTAAAGTTAGGTTCAGTGTAACTGCACGGGTGTGGAAATAAGGAGGTTGTCGTGTCTGAGTGTTATAAGGTTGCTGTTGAAAATGTATATTTAATGCCAAATTCATAATTTAAGAACGTCTGTCTGAGACGCAGAGCGTGTCTTGCCCGTTACAAAAAATCAAATCAAAAAATGCTTGGGACAAACAAGACAGTGATGACCAAAGTAAAACTCTAACGTAAAACGAATTATGTCTTGACTGATAGGTCTGTCAGGTTCCCAGCTAAGTGGGACAGGTCAGGTCTCAGTGATGGTTAACATGGAAAAACAAAAGGAAAAGTAGCTATACATATTTTATTTTTTGCAACAGTCAACAAGATTGTTTTATTATTTAAATTTTATTACTTTAACAAAAAAATCCTTAACTTTAGGTACCCAACATTGACCTATTAACATTAACAAACAAATCAAAGTAACATTCCAAGCCACTAACAAAATCTATATAAATACCACAAAATGTTTCAAAAACTAAGGCCCAGTGATGCGCTGGGCAATGGCAAAGAGCAAATCAAATACATTTTGAGTTTAATGTACAAGCACAATTGTGTGACTCGGCTGCCTGGAGCAAACGGTCAGCAAATGATTTCAGTTGTAAGTCTTAAAAAACAGGAGAGGAAGTAATTCTCTTGATGAAACCTTAAAATAGCAACATTTCAAATTTTAAATGCCTCAAACATCGACTTCAAGGCTGGAAAAAGTTAAAACTTACTGTAAACTGACAGGAAAACTTCAGTGCCCTTATTGTAAATAAATAAAATCTTCAGCTTCATATTACGTGACAATACAAGTGAACAAATCAATAAAAAGTGCAAACAGGAACCTTTTCAAACGTGAACCACAAACTGATTATATAACTTATTATAGAAAAAACAAATACAGCAGTGATGGAACATTCCTTTAGTAATATCCTTAATTTCAGAGTAAATTAAAACTGTTTCCATACCTATTGGTTGGGCAGCATAAAAAGTTTATCAAAACCTATAGAGGAAGTTGATACAATGATTTTCCTCAAGCATACACTGTGCAAGAGCAGAAAAATAAATGTTTAAATGTAGTACTTGAGATGGATAGTACACACCCCAATACTTTAATCCTGTAAAATACCAATTGAATAGAAATCCAAACAAATAAGCAGGCATCTGTTAACTCAGTGAAATTTAAGAAAATCAAAACAAGTGACCAAGAAGCTTATCAAGACATGCCTGTATAGTGACACCCAGTGAATTAAATAAAGAGCACAAACAAAACGTGCTGGTAACTAATGTGACAAATTGTACTTCCACTCAAGTAATAAATGCATTAGTTGATAAAGAAAATGGAGCCTGAGTTAATGAAAAAAAAAAAAGCTGGTCAGACAGCCCTTCACTTGCGTGTGGTTAGTCTGTAATATTTACCACACTGAAGGTAAAACTGCTTTGATATACACACTATGTACAGTGGCCCTACAGAGGCCAAACCCCACATACAAATAATACCAACATAAATAATAAAATATGTAAAATAAATAGGCACGTGAGTTTAAAAGTCTTTCTTTCTTTAGTATTTTTGTGGTTGTCCCAAACCTAACACAAATCACTTAGTGTGTCTGCAAATTTCCCTGTTTAGTAAGCTGAATGGTCCCACACAGTTCTCTTCAATTGTGACAGTGGTTGTGCTTGATGAGGTACAAAAACAGGTCAAGACTCGGTCTTGGCCTATCACAGAGTTTGGTCAAGACGACCACTCTTAATGGTGGACATTATGGCAAACTGCCGCGGCCTGTTAAAAATGGGTCTGACAAGGAAGGGGGAACCTTGTAGATGGTCCGCAGGTTTAAATTATTATTATTATTATTATTTACCTCCAGCCATCCAAAACGTCAGGATATCACCATACCTCCATGTTGACCCCCCACTGCAGCCCCTAAGGACAGCAGAGGAAGGAAGTCAGACCCTAGGAACTGATTAAAAGAAACACAATATCCTGTACCACCTCTTTACTTTCCACCTGAAAGGTTTCTGGTGGCTTTAAAGATGCCACCCAAAGAGGAAATCATGTGATTCGGTATTGTAAACCTCTGTGGGAAGTTGCTTACTTGACAGCAAGACAAACATCTTTAGAAGAGGCCAGCCAGATTAGGGTTGACCCATTTTTGATCAGCGTCTCCCCCAATATAAATAAATAATCAGACATTTCTATAATATATTAGCAATTACATTAGCAGTCTTTGACACGTGCAAAAACTCGATACACAGGCAGTTAGGATATAAGTTCCTACAACAATGCGAGATACAGGAGACAGAGGACAGAAAATATTTGAGACATTACTGGGAGGAAGAGAAACAGGGGCCGAGAGGACAGATGGAGACGTGAAAGTCTTAAGCAAAGGCAGGGGATATCCCTTAGCTACAATGGCTACTGACCTGTTGAGGACCTCAGCACCACGGCCTGTGGACTACAGTAGAGTCAACAGAGTTTGGACCCCGCAGTCCACATAGTTCTGGAAACGGGGCATCACATCACAAAATGAGCTGGCTGAAATGACCACAGTGATTCATTCATTAGAGGTGAATTGCACATAGTGTGACCATATGCTTGCTAGCTGTCTCTCTCACAAACAGAAACAGTAGAAAATGTGCAAACATCTACAACATATAACACCTTGTTAACACACCACCAGTTAAATATCTATTTCTTATAAAGTTGTTGTCTCTAAACGATAAAAACAACAATGCTGCCATCTAGGGGTCACTGCTGTACCAGTAATGCAGATCACACAGTTGGTAGAGTTTTCTTTAGGGAACATATGCGGCAGACATTTTACTTCACATGGATTAACTGTGGGGACAATCTCATTTAGAAGTCGAGCGGCGTCCCACCTGATTGACGAGCCTTGTCCTCTGCTCTCCGGCCCAGTGAGGTGCAGCGTACTGAGGGAGAGGGAAGGACAGGGTTAATGGTCAGTCTGCAAGCTGTTCAGCACCGCTCTACCCTCGCCAAGGGGAGTCCGTGTGCTGGAACAAGTGGGCGAGCCAGATACACGCATGATATTCATATGCAGGCACATGTCTTCTGCTTGGCACGAGTGTTGGGAGCATACCTGGTATGCGTAGGCAGTCTGTGAGTAGCTCATGGGCATCTGTGGGATCATGACTCCTGGAAGGCTCGAGTAAGTGTAAGGCTGGAGAGAGAGAAGATGAGCAGATGTTCACATCCATAATATGAAAATGTTGTCAGTCTATTTTTTTCTCCACAAATGGAACAGTCACATTGTCAAGCTGTGCATTGCACTACTGCATGAATGGGCCAACACGGTGTTTAAATAAAGTTGCAGCACCAAACCCAGAACCCGGTCAGGACTTCAGTACTTAATACTAAATTACAGTAAGACCATCACGGTTGACCGTAACATTTTTTAATTTGACAATAATACTCTTTCCTATGAAAAAAATCCAGCTAAACCTTCTGACTTGACTGTACAAGATAGTTTGTTTAACGGAGCTAGAGTTAATTGCTGTAGTTTCATCTTGATTGTTCAGCACTTTGGGTAACTATTGTTTTTAAATGTGCTTAATAAATACATTTGACATTGACATTAACAAGTCTTCAAATACAGTAATTCATTTAAATAAACCTAGCAGGAAAATGATAGCAAGAGTTCTTTCAGGCCTATATGCTTTTCCAGGAACTTTGTGAATGCTGTACCTGGATGTAAGGACCTCCCCCACTGAGGACAGGTGAGGGCTGAGCCAGACCACCTCCCATTGGAGGGCAGCAGGTACAGTAAATATACTGGGAGGGGCTCATCCACGGTGCCGGGCCCACCAAATGAGACTGCATGGAACCTAGGTGGGGCAGCAGGTGTTAGCAGAGTCTGACATTCAAAGTTTGCATCCAGCTACTTTACAATTGAAAGGATGTTCCACTGCCACGTATCCTTTAGTTTCAATAGTAATTGAAATACATAAACTGCACAGGGAGACTTCATATGGACAAAATCCTGAACTGACATAAATCAACAGTAAGACTGCCTTCACACTCATGACAGAGTAACAAGGGAATCTTGTCAGTGATCCTGGGTCAGCACCAGTACATTTGTGTATTAGGGTGAAGAACAGTCTGACATCAGAATACAATTCACAAGCCTACTTACGAGAGCTCCGCTCTTTCATGATGGCTGGGCCCAACTTGAGTTTCCTTCCTTTAAAACTTATCTGTTGCTAATAAAGTTTTAATACATGTTAACGTTTGCATGTCTTCTGATGAAACACAAATGTGAATTAATCCTGTGCACTGTGCAAAGAAATGGCTCTTACTTCAACAATTGTCTGGATGTCAACATCTTCATTGAAGTAAACAAAGCCATACCTTAAAGTAGAAAAATTGAATTGAATTGAACTGAATTGAATTGAAAGCCTTTATTGTCATTATACACAGTACAATGAGATTGAAAGAGCAACTCCTTAAAGTGCACACATGTTAATGTTTCATAGTTTGGGTATTTTGTGAGACACCGCAAAACCAATAACTTAATACTCACCCTTTGCAGATTCCTCCGCGATAGGTAATTATTTTCACTTCCTTAACAGCACCAAACCTTGCAAAGAAGTCACGGATTTCATTTTCATCTACCTAAAGATGGGATGAACAAGTTAAATGTTATCATAGTTTGCAGATCAAATTATTAGGTTAAACATCTCAAACAGCTGGTTATGGAGATTGCATTAGTTGACATCTTGGTAAATCCCTCAAAAATCACCTTCATGTCAATTCCACCGACAAAAAGTGTGTTTGGTGTCATTTTACCCTCAGGTAAAACATAACCGTTGGACAGTTTCAATGATGGTGAAGTCTGACATCCATTGCGTTGTTTTTGGATATCCTTAAAAACAGAAAAATGGGTTGATAGGGTAAGTCATCTGAAATATACTTGCTGGACTTCTTGGCCACTGAAATAAAATTATAGCCATAAATATTTCATAAAACGTGATTTGGAAACGTGTCCCCCCCCCCCCCCCCCTCCCGTTTAAACATACAGCAAGTCAGAATAATCCTGGTAAAATGTATGTGTATGAGAATGTAGAAAATGTATCAAAAAAATAATATAGGAGTCATATGCCTACACATACAAAAAAAATCTATTTTAATAATCACTTTCATGTTTGACCGAATTTCCTTGACTGTTTTAGATAGATATGACCTGCTTATAGTGTTATTACAAAAGGACTGGCAAGTTTCGAAAAATGCTGTATAGGCCAACTTCACTTGGCCATGCAAAGCATTATGCCTTGAATTCCCAATGGATTTAAAACAGAAAGTTAAATAATGGTCAGGAATTAATATTCTTAAACTTGGCCTAACAAGTAAACATTTAGATTTATAATCATTTACCAAAACACTTGCAGGGCTGGAAAAATAAAATAAATTTTACAGATATTTTGGCAAAAATGTCATGACAAGACCGTGGGAATTTTGCTTCTATCCTAACCGACACAACGATTACGCTGACGTTGCCCAGCTCGCCAAATCATGTTTTCCCCGCAGATTTTTTGTCAATATTCTGACTAGGTTGAAACGCTAAACCTCACTCAAATGAGTAGCTTAGTTAGTAAAGTTCCAGACTTGAATTTCCTTGAAAATTCTGATCGACAACGACCACGGTATTGTCTACACAAGACGTACTGCAGACGTTGAACGTTAGCGATATCTCTTTTATGTTCATTAAGTCCTTGCTTTTAAATTGATTACTTTTAAGGAAAGGGTAAGGACACGAGGCAGCTAGCTAGATAGCTCAGCTTGCAAACTCCAAAACGTCCATACTCCACAATAACATAGCAGGCTTAAGCACAACTTGAAGCGTGCTACCCCATCTTTACACTTCACTTGCACAACTCGTCTTCAGCCCCTAAACGCTTGCTTGCAGACGACAAACGTTAGCTAGCTAAAGTTTAGCAAAAACTGTTACTCTAAGCTAGCAAAGGTTATATTACTTTTTAATGGAAAATATATGTTAAACTGTAAAACTAGTTCGTTAGCTATATATTAGGTACGTTTGAAGTAACCAAGCTAAATTCAGTCAGGTTGCATTCTTATATTGCTAACTTTAACGAATTGTGCAGTAAGAGATGTGCGCCTTTTTCTTGACTGCATTCTGCACATCGTTCTGATAGCTAGCAGTAGCAGGGATAAAAAGCGTTAGCCAACGCGAAATCAGCTGTATTCTTCGATGATTATTCATAAATTCATCACTTCATCACTGCAGACTAATACATTTTATATGAATATTATCTGAGTTTAAACTTATATATCTGTTTCACATAATATACTTACCATTTCTAGCTAAAATTGTTAAAACTGAATAAATAAACTGATAACTCTACCAGCTCCGCCTGAACCAACACACACTATAAAATAGGTATTGACTGAACGTTGAGGGTGTCAATTGAACGCCACGCCCAAGTCAACCACTTGTTTGTTGCATGCACGCAGCTTGCATGCGCCCACGTCTGAAGTTTCATGATGATACTGTAAAACTACATATTTTCAAGGACAAATTATTTTGAAGGGCATGGAATATATTTGCCATATCAACAGTTTATTTCGGTTGAACAATTTAAAATGTAATTGGAGTATATGGGAGTTGAATAGTGTTCTTGTTTAGGTGGAAACTTAAATATTATACTGTATTGTTATTGTAAATATAAATTATAACACATTTTTTGTTTATTTTTTTTATTTACATTGTGTTTGTTTAGTTGTTATAATTTATATATTTTGACTTTAAACAGCACTGCTGGAAAAGAGACCTAGTCGGTTACCCCTGTATAAATAAATAAAATACTAAAAATAAATAAATACACTGGGATTTTTATAATCCTGCATGAAATGGATATTATGCGGCTTTTTATTTTATTTTATTTTTTTACATTTTAATAGTTCTAAATTGAAATCCAATATTTAAAAAGTATCAGGATCAGTGAAAGTTTTTTTTGATTTTGTGACCAAATTACTTCAGATCAAGGAAAGTATGAAATGTATTCTTTCAGGTTATTAGGCATATTATGTATGTGTGCTCTACCAGTACCCACTGCTTCTGTTTAGTTAAGTTCGTTTTGCAACACTTGTGTTGAAAAGTAACAACTAATCTGGAACCTGGTCTTTAAAAGGAAATAATCATCCCATGTTACCCTGAAATGTTTGTGTAATCTTATAGCAGTACGTTTTCAGAGATTACTTAATGGAAAAAAAACATTAAAAAAAGCATCACAGCCACTACCATTCCTTCTTATCAACTTGCTCTCCTTCATCACTCTTTCACATAGTGTCTGTTTCTCTCTAGAGGGCAGACAAAGACCGTTTTGAACATTTGTAAATGCAAGATGAACTAGGACAACAAGCCAGTGAGACACTATTCTTACTCATGTTCATAAAGTATATCTTTAATTTATTTTTCTCGCTGACACAAACACTCACATGTTATTTTTATAAACTTTTCTACATGGTTATTGCAACTACCGCAAAAATATTACAATTATGACTATATAAGCGAGACACTTACCAAGGGGTAAGAACAATTATAAAAAATGTACACTGGGTTATATTACAATTATTTGCAGTCTTTATTTAATAGGATCTTCTTAACTTGATTAATTAATAGAAGTGGTGGAGCAGATTAAGACCATGGTGAGGGATGTGACTGTGAAAGGAAACTTCCCTGAAGAATGCAGCAAAGGATCAACTCGATCAACTGCCAAACAGACTTAAAAGGAGCATTTCACTGGTAACAACAACAAAAATAGTTGGACAGTAGGAGGACCCCAGAGGAAGACAAGAATACCTAATTGGTTTAGGTATCCAAAATCCTATTGGGAGAATTTCCTGTAGAAAGGTGGAACCAAATTAAAGCATTACAGAAAACCAAACAGAATAGTCAAAAAAGACAGTGCCTTGTATGTATACAATTTACATGGTATTGCATCATAAAATCCTGAAATTACTTGATACCAGGAGTGAAAAGCTGAACTTAGTGCCAGAAAGCTAGGTCTTACACCTCAATACACAACATAAAGGATGCGGGAGAGGTTCAATAAGTTGCGGGAATGCTATGAAGTGGAATGCAATGAGTTCAGATCTAAATCTCATTTAGATCCCATGGAGAGATTTAAAATAATCTGATTGGAGAAGGCATCCTTAAGATCCATGAGAACTAGAGCAGTTTGCACAAAGAGTGGGCCAAACTGCCATTAGGGAGGTGCAGGAAGCTTATCCATGACTACAGGAAGTGGTTGATTGCATTTATTTTTAACAAAGGCTTTGCTTACCAAATATTAAATCCAGAGTGTCATTTCTTTCAATGTCTTATTTTTTTATTCTTGTAAGGACATATACCATTTTTAAATGTCAATGCTGACTGTTTTGACCATTATCTGTTAATTTGTCAGAAGTATTTCCAATCATGAGAGGAAAACACTGCATGATGACTTTAACTGATGAAAAAATTATTCTGTAAACGTTTTTCCCCCATATGATCAACCATATTTTCCATGATGTATGACACCATTTCTGTTGATTTATTAATATCACACTCCACACATTGTGGTACTAGTAGTTGTACTTGTGTCCCTTTATTGCTGAGATGTTACTACTGAAGATCTTGGCTGTCATTTTTAAACCAATAGTCAAAGGATTATAAAAAATTTTAGTTTGACCATTACAAGTAAACAGACTAAACTGAGTAAATTTTTACAGTAAGTAATCTAAGGATGGTACACTTTGACATCAACTTGCTGCAGGGCACTACAGCATAAAAATGTGTTGTATGATGTTTGTCTGTCCGTGGTTAGACTCTTTTGGTGCAATACTAAGAATGCCATTGTTGAGGTAAAAGGAGTGCTGATGGCCCTATAGATTGGATGAAGTTCTCTGGTTCATGTGACTTTTTCCATCATATTATGCTGTAGAGCAGTTATTTTAATAAAGCTCGGAATTGCAAGGACCTTGATGGTAAAAGTCTTTACTACTGATTACATTACATTCCTACTGTAAGTAACAGTACACATGATAAACAAAGCAGTCAGAATATTCCATTTACCATTACATAAAAATATGTTTTAGTACTTTGACCCAATGTAATTCATGCAGCCCTTTATTCTTTTTAAATGTTTCGCTATGAATAAATCAGATATTGCGGAAGTGTCAGCGTGTAGGGCAAGCCATAAAGCCTTATTTTATTTCTGCTGATAACTCCAGATACCTCATGTAGTAGCTAGCTTTAGGTGTTCCTTACGCAATACAAGACCACGCCCTGCCTAGCAAAATCACCCACTCTAGCGATTGAGGTATATACCGCCCGTGGTGTTGAGAGAAGCCAATCAAGCGCACGCGCATTTTAAGTGTCGACATTTCTGAGCGTAAACGCGCGGCGAACCTCCCACAACATGCAAAGTCCTAGCAAAAATGTGTTCAAAAGCTTACGCCATATGGAAGTGTGTCGTTGCATTTGGTAAATCTAACAGGTGAAGTTTTCCCGGGGAAACAACACTAATGACCACAGACAACACATTAGATCCGATGTTTGACGACTTCGCGAAGTAGGTCTGCAAGCCTAGTTTTAATACAAATCCAGGGGATCTTATGGCAGCGTTTGGAGAGGAAAGCGGCTCCGCGAGTCCACCGGTTGCTGGCAGGAAAGATAAACGGGGAAACGGATTCAATCTTGAAACACAACGACAATCAGGATCGGTATCCAACGGAAGCTGCGCAATGACAGATAGTAGGACGAGGTCGCAAAATGACACCAACCCAGGATCGCCTAGATCCGAGAGTCCGGGTCTAGATGTGGAGACCACCAAACCCATCCCCCGACGGAGCAGTCTAATCAAGGTTAATATTTTCCCTACAGGTGGTCAGAGATCACGGGTCCGTACCTATTTGCGGTGCTATAGCCATAGAAAACCTACAGCTGTCAAACCAGTTGATCCCAACAGTCTGAACACATCTTTTCAACAGCGGTTATCCTGCTGCAATGGCTTGCAGCTTACGATTCTATCTGGGATTGTTCATGCAAGGGTGCATTGTGCAGGTTCACCTCTTACATTTTTGCTCTTCCTTAACCTTCATCATCAGTCTTAATATAGTCAGTGCAACAGGTTTGAGAAGAGTACTTCTGTTTTGCTAGTTGATATGCACGGGCCTGGAGGGCTTATGGCAGCTCCATTTGTCAAATGCATTTGTTCTGAATGTTCAAACAGTCTGTCTACAGTGTCCATATTGATTAGCTAATGTTATTGGATTTCTCTAGCAGACTGTCTGACATAAATATCTGGGTACATGTGTACTCATTGCATCCCAGGCCTGTGTTGTCTTTCAGTGGTTTGAACATTTTTGTGTTGTTGCCTGTTGCTTAGGCTGTTGCACCCTGCATAGGCATGCATTAGACTTGTTAGCTTTGGCTGTGTTTGATTGACTCAGAGTTCTTGGGAGGGCAGGAAGTTGGCCAATTTCCTCACTCTTGCGTTGCTATGTGTTGTCAGTCATGTGCAGACGTCGATGAAGTCTAGCTTTCTCTCCGTTTTCACTGTTCTTTGGCTTTCTGAAGTTGTTGGGTGTCCTCAGATGTCCAGCTCTGAAATTTCAGAGCAATATGCTAAATTTATTTATACAGTTGCAATTGTGTTTTCCACTGAAGTATGTTGTTCTCGTTTATATTTACCCAATAATGGTTATCAATGTCAAACTAGACAAAGCTGTACATAACAAAAATAAGAAAATTCACTCCAGTTGGCTTGATGATGAGCTAATTAGTAAAGCACCATAATGTTAAAGGGCTCAGCTCATGTACACAGTAGTTGGTATTGTTTTTGTTTTCATTAACTAAATTGTGAAATATTAATGTTTTCTTTGTCCTCAAATGAGTCAACTCTGCTTGTTCAAGCTTCCTTTGGCCAAACTGATGTCAACACCCTAGGTGTTGGATGAAGTACTTTGTGAAGCTTGGTTTCTTAGCACCTGACTTAAGACTATGACGTCTTGTATGAAAGATTTGGTTAGAGTGAGAAATCATACACTTGAAACCTTTAGCATCCTTGCAGTTAAAACTATTCCATAAACTCTGTTGCCAGTCTGTTTTGTTGTCCCAATATTATTATCTTGATGACATTATTCCCAGTAAGTACTATGAGCTACTGACAAACCAAAGCTTCTTTTTATTAAATTTTTTTTAACTTTAGCCTGAAACTGTAAAAGTACAAATGTTTTGTTTTTGATAGGCATCAACAGGTTCCATAGACTGTTGTGTTTACTGTGGCCTACTAGCCTGTAGCTTCAGACTTGCATGTTGTATTTTATCCATTGATTTGTTGAGATGCTTTCACCATAATGTAATGTTATTTCACCTAACTTGTGTAAATGTAAAACAAGTTTAGTTACACTGGTGCTCTTAGGTCACCATTTGTCTAATGTATATTATGATCTAGACAACCATCATAAACACCAGTCTCTTATCTAACACATAAGAATGACAAAACAACCAGAACAATTTCACTTTCTGTTTCTTATTTTCGCAGAAATACAACCTGTGTTTAGGCTGTGTGTGTGTGTGTGTGTGTGTGTGTGTGTGTGTGGGTGTGTGTGTGTGCGTGTGCGCGAATTAATCTGAAGTATTTTTTTATTCTGACTGGGAGAACAGTATTAGCAAGGGGATTGGCAGTCAGCTGGGAAAAGTTACGGTTCAACGCTTGATGACCCTTTTAGAATACTTCAAGGATTCTGAGCAGCGTAGCCTAGATGAGAATGGTGTTGTATGCCGCCTCAATGCACAAGCAGAGGGTCCACACACACACACACACACACACAAAACTAAACGCACATGCACACACATACGAGAAAGATAATATCCATATTGGATTCCTTGCAGCTTCTACGTGATAATGCAATGCTTAGATCAGGTGGAACCTTGGCGGTTTTGCCTGTGTGTCTTTGTGCACATTTGAAAGTGTTTGTGCACAGGCATAGGCTGACTCTTAACAAGGCCATTTAAGTGGAGTCATCAAGGCCTGTCAAATGCACTCTTTGGCAAACAACACTTCAAATCAATGACTGATGACTTCCAAACAGCCAGGCATATTGCTGCTTGACTACTAATTTGTCTATCATCTCTTGCCACCCACTGTTGGTTTGGAGTTGTAATGCTCAGAGCTTAGGCTGGAAATTAATCCTCTGTGATGTTTTGCACCTGAAAATGTGGTTGGTTTTTTCCAACTCAATGACCGTTGCATTTTCAGCACCTCCTATCCGTGTATGTGCTCATGCACATGCATGCTCATGAGAACTTGTCAACGTTTCTCATCTGGAATTTCCAAGGTTTTAGTGGGCCAATATATGAAAACATTTTAGCAGTTTAATAACATACAAGTCTCCTTTCAGTTAAGTAGTTGTTGTTGGTTGTTGCATTGTGTTACTGACGGAATTATAATGACCACATAATGCTTCCTGTTTCTCCTCTCAGTTATAGCACTGATTTCCTGTACCGTAAATTTCACCAGCAGGCGTATAGCCTACATTTACGTGTGCACAAACTCTCTCTAACACACACACACACACACACACACACACACACACACACACACACACACGGTCACTTGTAGATGACAAAAGGGTGGGTCATATATGAAATTGGCCTCCACATCCTTTTTGTGTGTATCACACATACATACACACACACACACACACACACACAAAGAGACTATGTTGCTCTTCTCCTCCTCTATCCAATTGCCAAATCTTTCTTTATGTAACTTTTATGTTTGACTTCGTTCTAGGCCAGATTTGTCTTGGAAAAGAATCACACCCCCTTGTATAGTTAAGGTTTAATAAAGAATTATCCTTGACCTCACTCAAATAGTTCATATTGTTTTGTTGTCAACCTGCTGCTTTATTCCCAAGCCCTCGATCTGGCCTCCTCTCCCACGCTCTCTCCGTCTCAGTCACATCTGTCGGCCCACCTGTGTAGTCTAACCCTATCAGTCTGCTGTCCAATCAGCTAAGAGGAATCATGTTGACAATCTTTTAAGTGCACCGTAATGAATGCATGTTCTAAACGTCACTGTTTTCATTTATTTATTAAATTATTTTTATACAAACTTGATATTTGCATTGTCTACAAATATCTAAATGGGGTTCTCCGGGTGGCTGAAGGACACGGTTTATTAAACTCCAAGTCTTTTAAATCTGAAAGGTTGCCCTTGGTCCGCATGGCTGCCATTGGCTCCCCTCCTGTGAGGCCATCCCGTCTCCTCTCCTTGTCCTCTGTGTTGTCGCGCCATGCAGCTCTTCCTGCGATCCCTGTCGCGCCACAGGAAGTGCTCGCTGACTGGGGGACTGGCTGCTTCCTGTTTTGAAGATGGTGGCTGCTTGGGGAAGGTTGAAACAATGCAGTTAACATGAAAGATGGGCAGATCCACGTTAAAGTCACCGTTTGAAACTCCTATGTCAATGTAGACATTGAGAAAACATCAGACCGGTTGACATCACATGAAATGTAGATACTGACCTTTGTGTGCACCATGCATTTTGCTCTTGTTTTTAAATGGTTCTGTGGGTTCTGGTTAGGCTTTGCCAGGGGCCATGCTCGAGAAGGTAATTTGCTCAGGACCTCCGCTGACGTCAAAGTGTGGCCTGTGTGTGTGACCCTTTGTCTCTCCTGGTTTTATCAGGTATTGGTGCTGTAATCAAGTTGAGTACAAGGCAGACCTAGAAAGTGCCCCTTCACAGAGTAGAATTCAATCCTATTTAATGAAAAGGTTGCTTGGCCTACGAAAGTTGAATTCAAACAGAAAATAGACTCATTGTTAGGCAAATTAAATTAATTAATGAGAGGATACCGTTATACAATTTGAAATGCAGCTTTGGCTACACCCATTTCTTTTAACCTGTAATGATACTCATAACATTTAATAGCCTCCACGGTTGTGTGGGTGTTCCTTTGACAGCACAGTGTACAAATTGACCATGTGTCTGGTAATTGTGTAGTATCTAGTAAATAGATGGCTTCCTTGCATCATATGTTGCAAATTAATGGGAGAACTACTGGTGCTAACATCAATCACGCAATGTAATGAGACAAGCCAGGGAGGTGCCAAACACAAGGTTAGTGACATGTATTTTAAATAAGTTTGGTGGAAAGTTTGTTCAGATGAATGTGTTTTTGTGTGTTTGTGTGGTGGTGGTGGTGGGGCGGTTCTTTTTATGCTGGAAGAAAGCTCTCTCTCGTCTCATGCAAAGTGACTGAGTAGACTGAAACAGCAGTGATAACATGTCCCCTAGTGCTAGTCTGTATGGAGTCTCTAGAATAACACGTCCTCCATGCTAATCACGTGTTAAAAAAAGGTCTGTTTCTCGGGACCATCCCACCCTCCTAATGAAGGAGATCCTTTCATCTGCCATCAAGGATGTTCTCTCCCTGCCCTGTTCATTCATATTCCTCAGATGAAAGGCAGCCCAAGGCTCGCCGTATGTTTTCTCTCTCTCATCTTAACCTCATTAAAACGGGAATACTTTGCACATTTCCTTTTATGAGCAGGGGTTCCACCGCCCCTCGAATCATACCGGAATTAACATTTTCAATTAATAGAAAGTCTCGTGGAAACTGTTTGTAGTTCAAATGTTGCTAAGGTTTCGGACTGATCCTCTGTTGTCCTCTGGGCTGATGCAATATTCACAAATTACATTAAACGTTCTCCTGGTTTGAAACCCTGCTCTTTTGAATCGGTCAAACAAGGTTGCCAACAGTGATTGAGTTTTTAAAGAGTGATAACGTGATTTGATTACAGAGCCGAGCAGTCTCCTCTCTCGCCGATCCCGCCTCTAATTACCTTAATTTATGTCATCTGGACTTTATACTTGCGCACAGACGTAATTGAATAACTCCACCTTCTGTCTGGCTGTAGGATTGGTTGATCGATGTGTCTGGCGAGCAAAGATAGTGAGCTCAGATAGACTTGTTTGGGCAGCCAATGTCATCGAGGTGGGACAGCATTAAAATCCTGAAGGCCTGCCGGGTTTGATTGATGGTGCAGGTCTGTTTGTTTTGAAAAGAAGCAGGAGACACTGCCATTTACCAGACACATGTCTTCAGATGTGTAGAGTTTTGGGTCTGCTGTGTTAGTAATAATAATCTTCAAGCAGTTATGCAATAGCATATAAGGTTTTGTAGATTTTACACTTCCTCAATAATGGTATAGAATATCGAACACATGCTTAATTTGACAAAGCAACTGCACTTATATATTCTTTGTTGTAATCTTCTCCAATATGAAATCTCTCATAATACCCCCTATCTATAATGCAATGGATTTCTGGATATAAAAATGTAAAAGCGCACAATTGATCTTTTTGATCCCCAAGTGTTCAGGCTCAATTCCAACAAAATGCCTGGAAGGATGGTACCTACATGAAAACCATACTTTGTTGCTCTTAACCCAAGTTTTTGATGGTGCTCTATGGTGTGAATTATGACATAAGGGGTATTGTAACAGTATAGGGTGTGTTTTTCAAAGGACATACGCTCGCTCACACTCCACTCTCCCTGTTTTATCCCTGCAATCTACCTTCCTCCTAACCAACCACACCACCCCTAATTCTCAACCTCGTCTCGCCCCCCCTCCCTCCATCAGGATGGCTCCCGTGCGGGTCGTGACAGGAAGAAGAATGTGTCCTTCAGTAGCAGTCTGTCGGAGAGGAAGATCAGCAGTGCTGCAGACTGCATCCACGCCATGGTGGGTCAACGCACACGCTGGCCCCGGTTACCACAACCCCGTCATTTCAAAAAACAAGTGACCAACAAATGAGATTGTAGAGATTATAGCAGCGGATCACAATTTGTTAGGCTAAGTGGTAATTGTCGTAATAATCTGTGCTCATTCCGGAATTGGTAATCCGGCATCTCTTGCCATGGCCTTCCAGTCGCTGAATGTCTTGTCCATCGACTTTTGTTGCTCTGTGGTGTAACGCTGCCTCCTCTACAGGTTGAAGGTAGTGAGCTGAGGAAAGTGCGCTCCAACTCTAGGGTCTACCAGCGCTACTACCTGCTGGATGCCGGGCTGCAGGCGCTGAGTTGGGAACCATCCAAGAAGGAGTCGGGCAAGGCCCGAATCTCTGTCCCGTCCATCCGAGAGGTCCGTCCACGCATAGTCCAGTTTTCATTCCGAATAGGCTAGCTGTTTTTCAGCAAGCCTCCTTGGCTCCATGAGGCATTTCACATGTTTCGTCACTGCGAGCTAAGTCAGCTAGTCTAGTTGATTCGAACGATGCGGCCTAACGTCTGCTTTCTCCATGGCTGGCACCAGGTGCGCACGGGTCGCAACACGGAAACCTTCCGCACTAGTGGGGTGTACGACCAGATTTCCGAGGACTGTGCCTTCTCCATCGTCTTTGGGGAGATGTACGAGACCCTTGACCTGGTGGCCAACTCTGCGGAGGTGGCTAACGTCTGGGTGACGGGCCTCAGGTACAACGTACTGACAGTTTGTGTTCATTCGCCCAGACCCCGTTAAGCACGCCATATGTACGCTAAAACACAAAATGATTTGTGCCTGTTACATATTGGTTTTAGATTCATTCAGTGAAAGCTATTCTTTTTCCACGTAGCCTTTTAAACTCTACTTCCAGGTATATGATGCAGAACGGGAAGCACACCCTGGACATGCTAGCCAGCAGCCAGGACAGCCTCCGGCTCACCTGGCTAGGGAAGCTGTTTGCTTCAGCATTGGCTGCAGACGCAAAGGGGGATCCGAAGGAGAACGAGGAAGAGGGGATTCCTTTGGGCTCTGCCGTGAGGCTTATTCAGAGCGCTAACCCTGCGGTCAGCAACGACAAGGTGGAGCACAGGTTGAAAGAGCTCCAGCGGCTGAGGGAGAGGACAGATGGGGCTGGAGCTGGGGGCAGGGAAGGGGCTGGGTCTGGGACTGGGACTGTGCCAAGAGGGGGAGTTGCAGATAAAGACCACAATGACAATGACCAGAGACGAGTAGGGAGGAAGGAGAGGGTCACCAAGTCGGAGTTCATCGAGGTCTTCCGTGACATTTGCACGCGTCCAGAGATCTACTTCCTTTTGGTGCAGTTCTCTAGCAACAAGGAGTTCCTGGACACCAAAGACTTAATGAGGTTCCTGGAAGCTGAGCAGGGTGTGGCTCAGGTACGTATCAAGACAACCACACACACACACACACACACACACACACACACACACACACACACAGGGACCCACACCTACAAATAGAGACACACACAAAGGCTAGTCTATGGTAATTGCAGATTTATAGTCAAACTCGTTTTTGTTCAACTGCTGCTCATGCTTTTTGCCCTTGTGTATTGTCTACTTTTCTGCTTCCTCACGCTCGCCAGGTGACCGACGAGGCGGCCCTCGAGCTCATCCAATCCCACGAGCCGTCAGAGGACGGCCGCCACCGGGGCTGCCTGTCCTTGGACGGGTTTACCAGCTACCTGCGCTCCCCGGAGTGCCACCTGTTTGACGGGGAGCACGGCGCCGTGTGCCAGGACATGACCCAGCCACTGTCCCACTACTACATCAACTCCTCGCACAACACCTACCTCATCGAGGACCAGTTCCGGGGCCCCTCGGACATCACGGGCTACATCCGGGCCCTCAGGATGGGCTGCCGCTGCGTGGAGGTGGACGTGTGGGACGGCCCCGACGACGAGCCCCTGGTCTACACGGGGCACACGCTCACCACGCCCGTGGCCTTCCGCAGCGTCCTCGACGCCATCGGCCGCTTCGCCTTCGTGGCGTCCGAGTACCCGCTGATTGTGTGCGTGGAGAACCATTGCTCCCTTCGGCAGCAGAGGGTGATGCTGCAGCATCTGGGCAAGATTCTCGGGGACAAGTTATACACAGACCCCCCCGTGGAGGAGGAATGGTACCTTCCGTCACCCCACAGTCTGAGAGGCCGGATTATACTTAAAGGCAGGAAACTCGAGACTGGGTGGGAGGGCGAAGACGGGGAGATAAGCGATGAAGACGAGGGGGCGGACATGGGCCAGAAGAAAGCAATCAATAGTAGCGGAGAGTCGGTAGGAGGAGGAGGAGGAGGAGGAGGAGGAGTAAGGGAGCGTAAAGTCAGCACTAGCGGAGTGGCTGCCCAGCACCCCCCTCCGCCTCCCCCAAAGAGGTTCCAGCTCCTGAAGGAGCTCTCAGACATGGTGACTCTCTGCCGCTCCGTCCGCTTCGTGGACTTCCAGACCTCGCTGGCCAAACAGCGGCCCTGGGAGCTGTGCTCCTTCAACGAAGCCCTGGCCCTGCGGCTGGCCAGTGAGCACCCCGGCAACTTTGTCAACCACAACAAGCGTCTGCTGTCGCGGGTCCACCCCAGCCCCATGCGGCTGGACTCCACCAACATGAACCCGCAGGACCTGTGGAAGTGTGGCTGCCAGATAGTGGCCATGAACTACCAGACTGCTGGCTTGATGATGGACCTCAACACGGGCTGGTTCCGACAGAACGGCAACTGTGGCTACGTGCTGCGGCCGGCCATCATGCGCCAGGAGGTGTCCTATTTCAGCGCCGACACCCGCGACACCGTGCCCGGCGTCTCGCCCCAGCTGCTGCATGTCAAGGTGCGACGCTAGATAAACTGGAGCGGTCATAGAGATTCCGTTTATTTACTAGTTGCCATTTATTAGCTTTGTGACTAGTGTGTACCTAGCACTGTGTACAGGCTAACTGTTATCTAACAAGTCACCTAACGCACATAATTCATAGTACATTTGTTTTGCTAAGGTGAAAAATAAAGGGTTAAAAGTAGATTTCTAAATCTGTTCTTTTTCTCCTGCAGGTCATCAGCGGTCAGAACCTGCCCCGGCCTCGAGGTTCGGGAGTTAAAGGAGACGTGGTGGACCCGTATGTTTACGTTGAGATCCACGGGATCCCAGCCGACTGCGCCGAGCGTCGCACCAGGACGGTGATTCAGAACGGGGACAACCCCATCTTCGATGAGAGCTTTGAGTTCAAGATCAACCTGCCAGAGCTGGCCATAGTCCGCTTCGTGGTGCTGGATGACGACTTCATTGGAGATGAGTTTATAGGTCAGTAGAAAGGTCATAGGACATTAGTTCTTAACTTGGCTTTTTTCGGTCTTTTAAAAAGAAAGAAAAACAGAATAGTATCTTATATCTTGTCTTTCTTCCCCCTTTGTGATGTGTTTAATATGTAAACGTTCCATTCACCACAGGGCAGTACACAATTCCTCTGGAGTGTTTACAGCCGGGCTACCGGAACGTACCACTTCAGTCTCTGACGGGGGAGGACCTGCCCCACGCCAGGCTCTTTGTCCACGTGGCCTTGACCAACCGGAGAGGAGGGGGGAAGCCTCACAAGCGGGGCCTGTCTGTGCGGAAGGCGAGGCGGGGGAGAGACTACACCGCTCTTAGGGACCTGGGGGTCAGAGCCATCGACGAGGTCTTCAAGATGGCCGACCCCGCACTTCGAGAAGCCACTGACCTAAGGGAGAACATGCAGGTTAGGAGATACATGTCTCTGTTTTGTTGTGTGCTGTGCAAGCCAATTACACTGTTGGAGAACGGCTTCCGAAGTTTTTCCCCGTATTTGGGAGAAAGGTCTCCATTACTCTCCATTCTCCTATTCATGGACTGAGGGTATAGTTCCTAAAAAAAATTACTTTTTGTTAGCATTGCTCTTAGAACATTCCACTCAATAAACCTCTAATCAAATTTCTGCTCTTCGAGGAGATTCCTGGTAAGGTCTGTCCGTCTCTCTCGACCTGCTTCCTTTTTAGCCTAGACTAACTGAAAACAGTGCACAGGAGCGCCCCTGCGAGGGAAATCAATAAGCCGAGAAAGAGGCAAAAGGATGCAGGGAACAGCTTTGATTACCCTCTGAGTGTGTGTGTGTGTGTGTGTGTGGGTGTGCGTACAAGACAGCGAGAGATACCAGAGAGGGGGGGGGGGGGGGGGGGGGGGGGGGG
>JAVQIZ010086647.1:0-10000 GCA_036023535.2 Galaxias brevipinnis
AAGTAGAGAGGATAAAGTGGATGATACTGAGGTATGTGTGTATGAAGAGGAATGCTGCATTGCATAGTGTGCTCTGTGTATCTGCGATGAAGACCATGCTGTGAGTGTGAGGATGAACAGCTGGAGATCAGTTGACTTTTAGCTTGATACTACACTCTGAGAGGGCCCAGCTGTGACAAATTCACAGGTTCGCAATAAGGTGGCGTTAATCAGTTGGTCCATTCACACACAAACCAGAGGGCACACAGGGGCTCCTCAGCTATTGTTTGTAAGGCAGACCATAAGTGCTTGATCTGTTCTTGTGGAAATGAGTCCTATCACTATTGTTTTATTCTAGGACAGTGGAGGCACTAGTAGTTATCAGTTTTGTGTCCACAAAGAAAAGACTGATTTAAAGACTTTATGCAATTTACTGCATGAGTTAAGCCGTTAATTTCGGGTTACAGATAATATGAACAATAATAAATACTATATATATATAGCACAGCAGAAATCGGATTTTATATATTTTTTCATTTTGCATATGCCCAAGTAGGCTTGAAATAAAACAGATTTAAGCTCGATCCAAATCACTAGTGACTTCAGATCAGACATAATCTTTAGTAAGTCTATTACGATTAGAAAGCAAATTTAGAAGCTATTCGCAAAAAAAGTACTGTGTTTATAAAAGGTGAAGTATGCATGTTTTGTACATTCAAAATAATGTAGGCAATTTTAATATGATTCAATTAAAAAAGGTAGGACAAGATGTATTCCGAATGCGCAACATTTGACTCCATTTTACAACGAACATAGAAGTCCTACGGAAATGGGCGGTGACTATTTTAATGTAGTCTGTCGTCACGTCAAGACTGATATAAACCTACCCTGCGTCCATCCTCCCCTCACCCTCGAGCTTGTCTGAATTTCTAGTGCGTGTAAGGCCATACCGAACCAGTAATTTCGAAAATGACCGATCAACTTTGCAAACTTTTCGTCGGTGGACTCAACGTGGATACCGACGATGATGGGCTCCGAAAGCATTTTGAGCAGTTTGGTTCGCTTACCGACTGCGTAGTTGTAGTCAACAAACAGCTTCAGCGTTCTCGCTGTTTCGGCTTTGTAACCTACTCTACAGCGGAGGAGGCCGACGCAGCAATGGCGAGTAGGCCACATGTCGTCGATGGCACCACAGTTGAGCTCAAAAGAGCAGTGGCGAGAGAGGACGCGAACAGACCTGAGGCGTTAGCTAAGGTCAAGAAAATATTTGTCGGAGGACTTAAGGACGACATCGAAGACGAGCACCTAACCGAATATTTCTCTCAGTTTGGCGAAATCGAGAAGGCCGAAGTCATTTCGGAGAAGGAGACCGGGAAAAAGCGAGGCTTCGGCTTTGTTCACTTCACAGACCACGACTCCGCCGACAAATCGGTAGTTATGAAGTTCCACACAATCAACGGGCATAAAGTGGAGGTTAAGAAAGCCTTAACCAAGCAAGAAATGCAAGCCGCAGGTCGCGGTGGCATGATGAGAGGAGGCAGAGGGGGAGGAAGAGGCATGCGAGGAAATCAAAATGGCTTCGGTGGCGGGAGAGGGGGTTACAACAGCTATGGAGGCAATGATGGCGGCTATGGCGGTGGCTACGGAAATGGTGGCTATGGAGCTGGCGGCTATGGTGGTGGCTACGGAGCTGCTGCTGGAGGCTATGGCGGAGGCTACGGAGGTGGTTATGGTGACCAGATGGGAGGTTACGGTGGCGGTAACGGCTACAGTGACTTTGGCAGCGGGTATACTCAGCAAGCCTCTGGTTACGGCCCCATGAAGGGAGCAGCAGCAACCGGCTATGGCGCCCAGAGGACCGCCGCTCCTTATGCCCGCGGGGGTGCAGGTGGTTACCAGCAGCCGAGAGGGGCATACGGAGGCTACTGAAAACTCATAGCCACGACAGACTATTCGAAATGAAAAAATAACCCCCTCCTCACACCCTCTCTCGTCATTGGATGACTCCAAATTCAGTCATGGGGCATCTGCCGTAAATCACCCAGGCAGAAATGCGGACACTGTGAATCCTAATCATTACGAAGACCACAAAAACCAAACAGGTAGGAAGAGCACTTCCCAGAAAACCTGATTTGCACGAGCAGCTGTTGTTGCCGTACTACTAGGACACGTTCGAATAAAGAATTCCATTGATCCTTTTTTATGTTTCCACGTTGAGGGCGTGTAGCTGTCGTTTGATCTGCTTTTTATTTAGTTGTTCGTACATTCGTTTTTGAACTAGTCAATGTAGGATTGTTTGTTTTCAAATACTATATTTTTTCCTCTTTAAGCAATTAATTCCGAATTTCCCAAAAGTAAAACTAGTGTGTTTTCATGTATGGGGATTAAGGCGCATGTGCTATGGATTTGGATTTCTTAGCTATTTAGCTGATGTAAATTTGTATGACTTTCCACCACTACAGCCCTTAGGTTTCTAGTCAAGGCGGGAGAATGGTAACGCGGGATCCAGTCGGTTTCATTTTCCTGCCAAATGTTTTGTAAAATCAACGTCAGTAATTTCCCCAAAAGCATAGCATATACCTATCATAAAATTTGTTCCTTTACTTCCAGCAATATCTCATGTATATTGTATACTCTTATGTCTGAAGATCAAACTACAATTGTTAAAGCATTGGTATGCATATGTATGTTCATTTTAAATAAAAAGTTATACAAACTTAGCTTAGTTATTTTACTCATTTAACCAGGTTGCCTTAAGTTCGCTTATTCCACAGGTTAAGCGATATGACTCCTCCCAGTCGTCTTGTATAGTAGTTACATGGCTTCTTTCCCTTTGTTTATTCTCTTTAAAGACACAGGTGGGTGAAATGGTTTACTGTAGTTTGCCCACAGCCAATGCATGGAGGCTTTGTAGGGTTACCTTTTAAGTAAAACTCTTGACGTAGTATTTGTTTAACTCTTGGCTTTTTTAAATATTGAATACATATCTTTTATATATTGTGGACATGAGGCTCTGATATTTCTTTGATTCCTACATTTAGGTGTTCTTACTGTTATCCCCAGTACTCCAAAATAGCCGTAGCAGTTTGTTTATACAGGACCCTGTTCAATACCTGGGGTCGATAGGACTCTGAAATATCTCTTTAGGA
Organism: Galaxias brevipinnis; assembly: GCA_036023535.2. Lineage (NCBI taxonomy): Eukaryota > Metazoa > Chordata > Actinopteri > Galaxiiformes > Galaxiidae > Galaxias > Galaxias brevipinnis. The sequence goes on from JAVQIZ010086647.1 coordinate 3,129, forward strand.
TCACATCCAGCAAACTAGGTATGTAAATCACAATGTCTTCACTATGTGTTGGTCAAGCATTAATGGAATATTGAGATGGTGCACAAGTGTACCATGTTTTTCTTGAAAAGAAAAAAAAAATTAGAGAATATTGTATTTGCACAGCGTTGCTCTGTAAATCGTTATAAATGCGTCTATCCTAAAAGGGGGTTCCTACTCAATTCGGTCCATTAAGTCTAGTTTAAATGGGTGGAGGGGAGCCCAAGTGCTGTTCCCCTATTGGTGCCTAAAGGAACAGCATGTTGGTGACCCCTCTGGACAACATCTGTTTGCTCTGTCTCATTCTCTTTTCTCCGTCTCTTCCAGGTTGCTACGGTAACCTGGGCGATAGGACATCTCCCTGGCATCGGTGGATGTCTCCATGCAGACCTGGGGCAAGAGAGGTGATGGTCCCTGTGCCTCAGGTGATGTGAGATCCGAGGAAGGACGTCATTGACTCCTGTTGTACCATAATGTGGTCAATATGCAGAACCTTCTGGGAGGAAAGAGTTGGACCTTAACTTTTAAAATATTATTCTGACCTGACTACCAGGGGTTAAAGCACATTTAGGGACATGATTTTGAAAATGAAAGTGCATTTTGGCACTTTTTTTTTTAATAAATATTTCATGTACATTTTAAAGTAATTACTCGCAGAGCAGTATCTGTTTTTTATGTAGATTTGTAGCTTCCCATTTATAAACTGAAGTTGATTTTCACTAGATTAAGGGGTACAATAACTTGCCCTAGAACCACAGGAGTCTCACTAGTTAAATATAATTTGCTACTCATGGCAGTTCCTACAATGCCTGCCTAATGTGGCTGAACATGGGTCACTACTGCTATTCCACTTTGGTCTTCTGTAAATGTATTTGGTTTGCTGTCCAATAGTTAAAAAGTTAATCAATTTAATTAGCCAAATTCTTAATCAAAATGCCCTCAACTCTTGAGACAAGAAGTTTGGAATAAATATTGGAGAAGTGGAAATGCCAGTTTTAACTGCAGTGAAATTTCTACTTTTGTTTATTTTTTTAACCTAGGATAGAGCCATAACGTGTTTGATGGTCTTTGCAGATTGGTTTATTTTCTTATACAATGTGACACTGGTCAATGCATTTTAATCTATTTATTAAAAACCTTTGCACATTTATTTTTTGGATCTAATGATGTATTGCACTGAATGGCTCAAGTCGCATAGTAATTTCACAGAGAAAGGTACCGAACTGCTCAAAATGTGAGGCAACTGCTTTCATGTAAGGCAAACAAGCGAAGAAACATTCAGTCTAATTAACTTTTATGCATGGGGTTCAGAACATTACTGTATTGAAAATACATTTAAATACAGAATTAAATAAGTAATGTGTTCACTAAATTGAGCTTCCTGAAGAGGGAATATGATGGACTGCAGGCCTGTACAGGTTGAATGTTGACTTCGTCTGACTAGCATAAACCCATTTCATTGAATAATTTAAGTAAGACTTGACAACTGAATTCATTTGAAATTAGGGAGATCAGAAAGGGGTAGATGATGGTCTATTGTGTTCGGGAAATTAGATGTATACACCACACATAGATTTTCGGTGAAACGTTTAAAAACTTAAAATACAGATTCTTACTAGGCTAGTTTGTTTACATTGCTATCTTTAAAGGCCTATGCATAGCTGGGCCAGGGCTTCATATTACTTCTAAATTAAGGTTAGCCTCCTGGGATATTGAAGTCGGCACAGCTGAAACATGTAAATAGTGGTATGATGCCGCACGCACTAGCGCTTTTGTTTTGTTTACGTATTGTAAGTGCCATAATACTGACACCAAAGTATAACACTAATGTGCTTACGCAAATGCTTTTGGCTTCAACCCTGAATTATTTTTACATGTTACACCTTTCGTCACAGAGACTATTTAGGTCTGCTGTGTTCCCATCTTTCCTGTTAGGTTTACGCTAAATCAGTTTCATGAGTCGTTGGTTGGAAGTCAATAAACATACCCTGCAATGCTAATTAAATTAACCAGTGCTTTCAAAATATATCGTTGAGCTGGACTAATTTAAATAGTTAAGTTATTTAGTTGGTTAATACAGCGCTGCTATATCTTTCTTCGCTTGAGGTCGAGGTGGGTGGGTCTTAATTCGTATTAGCCAATCAGAAAAAAATACGCATGTTCCACGCACACAACAGACGCCGGTGCGGCCTTTGCGTCGAACCATACTGAGGAGAAAGACCGAAATTGCAGCGTAGGGTAACCAGTTTTGTTTTTATGATGACAAATCAACTTTGCAAGCTTTTTGTCGGCGGATTGAATGTGGAGACCACAGATGATGGCCTTCGTCAACATTTTGAGCAGTTCGGTACGCTCACCGACTGCGTTGTGGTGCTCAATCAGCAGCTTCAAAGGTCCCGCTGCTTCGGCTTTGTAACCTACTCAACAGCCGAGGAAGCCGACGCCGCCATGGCCGCAAGGCCACATGTCGTAGATGGCACCAACGTGGAACTAAAGAGGGCTGTTGCACGAGAAGACGCTAACAGACCGGAGGCACTGGCCAAAGTGAAAAAGATTTTCGTTGGGGGTCTTAAAGACGATATAGAGGATGAGCACCTAAACGAGTATTTTTCCCAATATGGCGTAATTGAGAAGGCCGAAGTAATCACCGATAAGGAGACTGGCAAAAAACGGGGTTTCGGCTTTGTCTACTTTGAAGATAACGACTCAGCCGACAAAGCAGTGCTGCTGAAATACCACACCATCAACGGGCACAAGGTGGAGGTGAAGAAAGCACTGACCAAGCAGGAGATGCAAGCCTCCGGGGGTCGCGGAGGAAGAGGAGGGCGAGGAAGAGGTATGTCCTACAATGGCTACGGTGGCGGAAGAGGCGGTGGCTACGGCAGCTATGGCGGTGGCTACGGCGGCAACGACGGCTATGGTGGAGGATACGGTAACGGTGGTGGTTACGGTCAGGGATATGGAGGCGGCTACGGTGGTCAGATGGGTGGCGGCTACGGAAACGGGTACAGTGACTTTGGCGATGATTACGGACAGCAGTCCTCTGGTTACGGGGCAATGAAGGGAGGAAACTATTCTAACAGGAGTGCCGCTCCATATGCCCGTGGAGGCGGTGGCTATGGAAGGGGTGGTGGTTATGGTGGTTATTAGGTACCAATAATTATTGAAAAGTCCATAAGGAAAAGTCTCTGATTCGACGAACTGAATTAACACTCAAGGGGGAGTCTGGGGAGCTCACTTTTCTTTGTTGACGCGGCCGAGCAGCTCCTATCACCCATACCGACTGAATGAATACCCCTCAAGCATCCTACTGCCCATCCCCCAGAGCCCCCATTTGTCATCTTAAAAAAAGACATTTTGAATTTTGTTATGAATTGAACTCTGCATTGTTGACAAGTAATTTCTTAAACACGTTGTTTTTTTTTCGTTTTGTTTCTTTGTATTTGACGTCGTACACTGCTTCCAAACTCCTAGAATGGAAATGTTTGAGTACTAGCCAGAGAAGTCATTTATTTCAACAAATTGAGCTCAGGGGTAATAGTGGAGTTGAAAACAGTGTACTGTAATTAAGGATCTAAAAATTACGTGACAAAGTATTATTATTCTACGAGATGTCTCAGAATATCGTGATCATTGCATTATTTATTTGTTTTTTATTTGGTGACTTTTTCCGTCCAAGCTGTTGCTGTTATATACCTTGCATTTTTTGAGAGGTGTTAGTGAATTCCCTGTATTCAGTTTATCCTTATGCTTCACTCTTTCTGCTTGTATTAAAGTTTTTAATGTTTGAAAATCATCATGTCTCATTCATCTTTGTTTAGGGGCATTACAGTTATGTGCTTTGGGGTTTTGTTGGCCTGATTTAGAATTTCAAATCACCGCCAAGATCGACCATAGCCCATAGTTAGTAGTAATAGTCAGTAGCCTTATATTTTGGAACTCGAAATATAGTAGTATATTCGAGTAGAAAGAATTTTGCTAGCGTTAAAATACCCTACCTTGTCAAAATTCTGCCTTGAATGGAATATTGTCATTGAATTTAATACAGTCCCGCTATTCTCCGACAGGTGGTGGGGTTTACCACAAAACATCAATTTCAAATCAGAAGAAACGACATTGCTGTTATGACCGAGGGACGATATCGTTCTACCAAGGTGGAGTGATTCAGATTCACGAGCTCAAAATAGAAATATAGTTTTCGATCATATCCGACAAATTAAGGATAACTAGCTGTTTGATAACATAAGCCCTAGTAATGTAATCTATTGCAGGAGTCGGCCCTATGGTACATTTAAATTAAATGCAAGGTTACATCTACACAGGGTGTCAGCCGTGTTTTATATAAATACTTTTAGCTTGTACCCAGAGGTGTCAAGACGTCTACTTTATTTCCCTGACTTAAGTGAAGGCTGTAGTATGAGGTTTTACAAGTTAAACAAATAAAGAAGCACCAGAGAAAGATCTACGTCATCACCCTTACCTGAAGTATCACCTGTGTCCTACATTACCTCTACTTCGTAACCAAGCAACGGAGGAGGAGAAGAAAGTGAGGGTTCATGTTTAAAAGTACTTTCCTCCGTTTTGCAATTTTCTCTATAAGAAAATAGTGACACAAATGTTTTGAATATGTATATATATATATATATATATATATATATATATACAATAATTACAACATAAAGAAATTGTGGATAAAAATTGTGTACAATGAGTGAATGACACATAATCTCTAGTACAGTCTAACATAACAACACAGTCGTACATTTGCCTTGGACCTTCGACCGTCTCATTTTGTGCACGGGCCCGGCGCTAGGCAGCGAGCCCGGTGGTGCTCATGCATGGTGCGGCATATTTGATACAGTGATGGATTGTGTATCGTTGGGGTAAGTAAGTTTGGTTGAGTGGGAGCAAGCATGGGATTATTGTGGGCTGCTGTGATTTATGCAGTTGCTACAGCTGTCGGATAATTTACTGCATGGCTTTTAAAGCCAATGCACTCGTTCATCGCTGGTTAAAAAGCTAGCTAGCCAAGTTAGCGTGGCTATCAAGAAAGCTAGCTGACGTGACGAGATTCGCGAATCGCGTTGACGCTGGCTAACGTTAGCTTGACGATGTAACAAGATAGTCCATTTTATTATAACTGTTACTTTGATAGGTTTAAAATGTCCAAAATAAGTTTTGAGTATGTCCACCTTTGTCCACGATAAATATGAGTGTTTACTAGCCTGTGACACTAGCCTGTGTGTGTGTCTAGTCTAGAGATCTTTGCTGATCGCCAAAAGCGAAGCAAATCCATTTAGTTTGCTAACTTTCAACAGTCACCATTTGTGTTTTCATTTATGAAATCTGACGCTGTGGTGGTATTTTTACAATCTTGCTGTTAATCAGAGCCATTTCTAGACCTTTATATTGAAAGATAAATATGGCTCTACTGTTAATGTTGTAAACTCTTACTGGGTGGGTTACGGCGGCAGCATATACAATACTTTTTATGTGACTCCTCAAAATAAATATAGTTCGCCTGTGAACCCAAACACCCCAACTTTGAATAGATGTATGTTAAAGAACAAATATCTTCTATTTGAAATAAAGGATTGGGAGCCTGTGATCTGTGACAGTTGCATAACAAGCAGTTGACATAACCACGAGCTGTGTAGTAGTGTGCGTTACTAAAACAACGTCAAAGTTTTTCACCTTTGGGGCAAGAGCCAGGGTTAGGTGAGTGAATACCACATTTTTTTAATCAATTTGACACTAATGTCTTACGGTTTCTAACCAGTCGGGGACCTGGTGGCTCGCCGCAGCCAAACTACATCGGCGACTGTGAGGAAGATGCAGGGATGCACACCTTTAACCAAACGCATATGAGGAAAGCATTTCAACTGATGAATGAATTAAGAAGGTGTGTTTGTGTGAACTCGGGTTGCGACTTCTTTCTTAATAAGATCTCTTCTTGCTTGCCTATGTAACTACATTGTCGGTTTTGTTTGGACAGCAGCAGCTGAAACTGAAACAGTATTGGTGATGGATGAGAGTCAGTTGATAAAACATAAATAGACCTTTCTCTCCCAGTAAGAAGATGCTGTGTGATGTTAAGCTGGTGGCTGGTAACATTGAGGTGCCAGCTCACAGAGTTGTCCTGGCCTCCTGCAGTCCCTATTTCTGCGCCATGTTCACAGGTACCCAACTGATTTTGTCTTTGGAATCCACTGGAATACTTGTGTGTGTTTGCTTGTGTCTTTGGAATGTGCTGGACTAATAATGTCATTTGTCTGTGGCTTGGGGATGTGTGGTACTACTTGTGTACGTTTGTCTGTGTGTTTGTGATGTGCTGTACTGATTGTTGACGCTTGTCTGGTGTGCGTTTGTGTGTCAACTGTAATTTTTTGTCTGTGTATCTGCATATGCAGGCGACATGAGCGAGAGCAAAGCTGAGCAGGTGGAGATCCGCGACGTGGACGGTCAGACATTGAGGCTGCTAGTGGACTACATCTACACTGCCGAGATTGAGGTGACTGAAGACAATGTACAGGTGAGGTCCATACTCTTAACGCTTACATCGGCAGCTGATTCACTCCTTATGGGCCTAGACTTTGGAACCTTTCTTCAAACCGAAAAGTAATAGACATCATTGAGGGAATGCGTCAATAAATAATGTATATTTTCATGTTTTTAATTGTTGTTATTTTATTATAATTTTGTAGAGGGTTTGAACGAGTTTGAAATGAGTTTGAACTTGAGCAACTATATCAACATTTTATTCTTTGAAGTAGCCCACACACACATGGGCTTTTCCCTAACCCAAAGCCACGGTTAACTGTCTTACCCATTCAGCCGGCCTATATATATGAGTA
>JAVQIZ010086654.1:0-37141 GCA_036023535.2 Galaxias brevipinnis
ATAATAATAATAATAATAATAATAATAATAAAACATATTCAAATATTTGGTCTGACTACAGTTTGGCTGATCAGGTTGAAATTAATTGAAAATCTAGTTTTGTTGATGCCGTGCTTACACTCCCAGTGCTGCCTGCGTGAAGATGATTACATAAGACCACTTTGCAGGCAACATGCTAGAGTCTGGGGCATCGTGTACCAAAGCCAGAGCCGTGTATCTTATCTACTAGAGCAGAGCTATGATGGACAGCCTTGTGTCTAACTCTGTCTCCCAGGGGACCGGCTAAGAAACCACTATGACGCTGTAGGGACTAAGGGGCACCAAGATCAGGGGGAGATAATCAGCCACTAGAACACCAACGTTGAGAGAACAGGTTTGCTAGTACACTAAAAATAAAGATTGCTTGTATTTTCAATGCAGCAGGAGATGTTTCCTTAGCTGAAGGACAGTGGTTCACGTGGGAGTATGTTATTCTTTCTTCCTTCTTACAGTATACTCTAGGAAAACCCCAAAGTTCCACCAGCTTCTGCCATTGCCAAAGCAATAGCTATGTTCTTAGTTTGTTACAGAGAGAGAACGCTCTTAGGATGAGGGATGGAAGACAGCAATGTGTGCTACTATAATGGGTTCCATCTAGCTGGTGTTGTTCATGCAGCTCTTCTCCTCGGTTGCTAAGTCTGTTGCTAGGGCATGAATTGGTTAGAATGCTCTGCCTGTGCCTACAGTATGTGATTCGGAACTCGAGGCAATGTGTGCCAGTCTGCCCGGCCGTCGCACTTCCAAGTGGGAAGGTAAAATAAAAATAAAAAGATTATTTATACTGCAATGCTATGGTTTCTTGTTGTAATAACTAGCATTACTTTGAGTTGTCTACAAGAGCTAAAGAATGAAGATGGTTTGCTTATATTTACAAAAAAATTATGTATCGTTTGCAACTCAGAAACATAGGATCACACTCAAATATAGCTTCTTTGCCTGGGAGAAAATAATGACCTAGCAAGTTCAATATTTGCCAACATGTGAAGAGGGGTGGCAGTCAAAACATGCATGAAGATATAATCTGGACCGGGAGGGGAAAAGGGTCAGGATTCCTTGATGTGACAACAATGGAGACCTTTGGGGTGTATTATGTCATATGAAAGAGAAAAAAACAAACACATACGCACTTACATAACTCCTCTGAATATAATTTCACTGGCCAAAGGAAACACGAAGATTGTATGGAGTGCAGTCTAGCAAGAGAGCAACCTTGAATTATTCAGTGCTCAAACATCAATAACATAGTACCCATCAGTGCAAGCGTTTGCATGGAGTGCATCAACAACATAGTTACTTTGTTAAATAAGGTATGCTTTCTTACACAACTTACAGTATAACTTTAACATAATAAGAACAGTTAAGATATTGCTGTTGATTACACACCAAATTGAAGAATTAAAGAACAACTATTATCTGGTCCATTAAAGTGTTATTCAGAAGTACAATAGGTTACTGTTAAAAATTGGCTGTGACTTCATAGCTATTTCTGCAGTAAACCTAGTCATAGCTTCCTATAAGAGTGATTCATGGACATGATAACTCAACGATGATCTCTTTTCTCTTTAAGAAATATGACAATGAGGGACTAACAGATTAACATTATAAAATGCATATTTCAATGTAAGGGCTAGTAATTGTTTTGATCATTGACCTGGCAAGGAAAGGATGCCTGTCTGTGTTTGTGTGTGTATCTGTGTGTGTGTGTTGGGGTGGGTGTGTGTATATTTAAAGAAAGATCAAGGTCATACGTTTGTTCTTTAAACTATGATGTCCTGTCGGCCTGTGACACAGTGTGCCTTTTTCTTTTGCCTGGTGGCATTGATGGCCTAACTCATTTCGAACAGAGTCACCTCTGTAAGTGAAAACTGGAGTGCCACGTCAGATGCCAGATTCGGACGAACTACTTACCTGATTTCTTTCTGGCTCCATTCACAGGAGGAACCGCAACTTGAAACATAATGGGACCATTCCAGGAATATGAGGTGCGTCATTTATGTCAGGCAATGGCATCCACCTCCAAATGAATAATTTTTGTGATCATTTTGGCACCTCGAAATATCTGGCTGTTTTTGTTTGTAAAAAACTAATTGGAATTAATGCTCTTCATCGTACAACGGTCGACCGTGTGCGGGGTACTTCATAGGGTACACAACATTGACCGATCATGAGTTTATAAAAAAAAAGAACGTTTTATCTAGCAAATACTGTTTTGTTTACTTAGGATAAGAAGTCATCAGAAAAGGGGAGCCCGCGCAGCCGCATCCCACGCTTGGTCCTTCACCCATTCCTTCCCAAAGAAAAAGGATCACCTTTGTCTGATTCCCCCATTTCAGAGGAGGAAGGAAAGGACTGTGACATCAGCTCAGACCTTTCCAAGCGAACCATCAGCACAAACAGTTATTGCTCGGGTAAGTTGTTCTAATTGATGTCCTTGAGAGCATCCACACGGACATCATCTTTTAAAATCTTAACTGAGCAGTGCTAGTGTACGCACTTTTTATATATCACAGTAAAACACAATGAAGATGAGAATGTGAGTGCAGAGTTAGTCCTTTTATTGGTGGCATTTGGCTGGATTAAAATTAAATAAACATAATCCCCCTATTGAAATAAATGAGTACATCATGGCAAGGATCTGAAGAATTGGCTTTTTTATGTAGGTTTAAATAAAATGTAAGAGCAACACAAGCCTATGAAATCAGCTTTAAAAGAAAATCGCTTTGAATAGTCCAATATCCTTATTAGAAATACATATGTAGGCTACAACTATGAATACAGAGGGTAAACTATTAGTTTTCACTTTCTCCTCTCCCCGCAGCTGTTAATGAAAAGCTTGTCGAATGAGTTACTATTACAGTGAGATAAGAGAGGCAGTTAGAAGCCATGAACCTTGAGCTGTGATTGACTGCTGTGCTCCCTGCATGCGTACTCTTGGCGACTGTCTGTACCTGTCTACTTAGATGACACAGGCTGCCCCACTAGTCAGTCTGTGTCCCCCTCCAAAACCCCGTCAGGCTCAGACAACAGTCCACACAGCTCCCCTTTGCTCCCCGACCGAAAAGTGACCAAAGTGAAGCGGGTGAGGGTGATGGCAGAGTGGAAGGCGGAGCGCCCCAGCACAGCGCGACACAAGAGGGAGAGACCCCACACACTGCCCAGAGGTAAGGGCGTGCACTTGCATGTGCTCCGTATCATAATAGATATGTCTGTCTGTCTTTCTATAGCTGATATGCAATCTTCCAAAAGTGTGAATATGATAACAAAAAAACAAACAAAACAAAAAATATATATATATATACATTTAATTATTTCAAATGTAAAAAAATCAAACTTTATCAAATCAAAAAATGTAGTTGTATTCTGCAAACAGCTCAGTTAAAAAAGTAGAGTATTTGTGTCTGCAAAGGTTATGTTGTCTGCATATATAGGTTTTCAACACGGTCATTCTTTGTGCAAATTTGCTTTTAGGACCAAAGTACAGCAACTGTGTATTTGCTAGATGTCAGCAGCTAGCAGATTCCCAGACATGTTGAGCTAAATGGTCTCTTGTGAAGCAGCTGCATGGCTATTAGCTTTAATGAGTTGACAATGCATCTGTTGAAACATATCAACAAGCCCATATGACTACATCTACCTACTAGGCAAGCTAAACAAAACAAAAATTTTTGCTTTTATTGCTGGAAATTAAGCGCAGGTGACAAGTGAGATTCAACGCTTGTGGAAACCATCCGGCTAAACTTCCCAAACTTTCATTCTGGAGGCTTTGGATGATTGGTTGGTGGATTAAAGGAACAAGAGATTAACCAATTAAGCTGATTGGTAGTTTACTTCCCTGATTAAATGTGCAGGACCAGTAATTGACTCACAATTTTGAGGTATCAGTTAGTCTAGCACTTTTCTGTTCTTCACAGTCACAAGTGAGCACATAATAATGGTTTTATCTAGCGGCAAAAGGTGCTTCTCAGGTAGGCTTTTCATCATTACTGGGAGCAGTTCTTTAGTTCATGAGCAGGGTTAGACTAGATTGTTGTCCTAGTATGGAATCAAGTCAAGGCAAGTCAAGTCTAATTTATTTCTTAAGCACATTTAAAAACAAAGCAGAGCAGGAGAGTAAAATCACAGGCCGACATGACTTTCTCAATTTGCAGTGCTAGAGAGACTTCTGTTACAGACTCCCTTAAAGTGATTCATTGTGAATTAGTTTTGGGGTTATTGAAATAAGTTATTTCAAAACTTGTTGTTACAAACTTTAGTATGGCTATTAAAGCGTTTTATTTATTCACTTACACATGTGAAAATGTAATGATCAAAGCCAGTAGAGGTTAAAATTGCGTGTAGAAGTCTCTCTTAAATTTTAAGCTTGTTACTCTTTTTTATTATCATTGCGTTCCATTCCATTTAAGTTGGATCAGGGTTTTAATGCCATCTGTTAATTGTACTGTAAATGCATTATACAGTTCTATTTGGTCGGTGTCCCTGCCTGCCCCTTTGGTGTGTGGTACGTTATGGGGTTTCCATTGAAGTCCAAAACTAGCTCTTACTCAGGTCCCCTGACACTTCCATAGGCGGAGTTTCTGAAACCACTGTAAGATGATAGCCTATACTTTGATCAAGGCACTTACCCACTGCAGAGCACACACAATTAAGCCTTTACTGAAAGGCTGGACAGAGCTACAGGTTTCTTGTAATATCTTATGGTTTTAGTTATTGTTATTGCATATCCAAATTATGTGTAGGATGTGGGAAATGGTGATGACTGGAAATGAAGCAAGGGGTAAAAAATGTGCTGCAATCTGTGGCCACAAAGCTTTTAAATGTAAGTTGTGTTGCTATGTGTTCACAGTTGCGCCAATGGATCTTGGTAAGGTATCTTGGCTTTTGTCTCTGAGCAGGTAGCGAGGCGGACTTCAGCTCATCCAGCAGCACAGGCAATTTGAAGGCCAGGGAGAGCCATGCCAGCTGCTCCACGGGCAAGAAGAACCCTTCCCGCAGGTATGGGATTGATGCCATCCATTCCTTTTTCTAATTATAACGGAAAATTAACCACTCCCATTTGCTGCTCTTTTCGACAGCTACTTGAAACTGCTTTTTCTTGATCTATTTACTTATTTGCTTAAAACTGTTGTGCTTATTTAATGTCTCAAATCTAGCCGCGGTGCCCATATCAGATCTCTGCCCGTGTTCAAACCAGTGGGGAACCCCCTAGCAAACAAAGACGCAGAGCTTTATGCCCCTTATAGAACTCCTGTCAAAGCCCCGTCTTCCACCACCAACAGCAGCAGCAACTCCAGCCCCACCTCCAGGTAAACATTAGACTAGTCAAATGTTGGGATATTGCATCGTTTATGGTGTTGGGTGGATACTTGTGAGTGAATAACATGTATCCTGATTGCATGCATTTCTGTCCTTGTGTTATTGTGCCTAAAATGCAATATTTGGGTTATCACTGGGCAGAGACTGGTATTAGGCAATGGCACAGACAGGGATATTGGTGTGGGTGGGCGGTTCATAGGATTAGGCTCAGTGCCGAGGCATTTTATCATTTCCCCTCTTCCGACAGACAGAGATTAAAATGGGCTACGTGAAGATTACGCAATGGTTTTATAAACAAATGTGCTATTTGTTACCCAAATCAATCCATTAGTCTCCAGCTTAGCCAATGTGCCATGTGTATTTGTTTGCCCCTGGACCTTGGTCTAGAGAGGAGGGACCGGTCATTAATATTTAATTATAACTTGGTATATTACCCTACTAGCTAGCTGCATCACTGCCTCTGTGTGCATGGCTCCAATTTCTCTGATAGTGCACTAACACTACATTAACTCCCGAGGCTTGCTGTGCAGGGATGGCAGCATAGGAAATTCAGACTCCAGTCCAAAACAGTAAGGGGAATATTTTAGAATCTCATATTTAACTGCTGGTTATCTGAGGCAATTTTCTGCAACATAGTCTATTGCGTATCTTGAGTGAGAATATCCATAATGGCATAATCATTCCCATAGACCCTTAGGATATTATCTTCCTTGAGCCCTTTTCTGCCTGGCTCGATGTCACGTGACATCCTTGTTCTCGCTCTACCTTCTGCTAGTTCTATTTCTGGCTGGGGTACAGAGCTCTGAGCTGACATCAAAGCCAGCGGTCCCAGGTTGCTAGGATATTTCACTTGCAGTGAAGACTGCATGTAAAGAGGGAAGTGCTTTGCATTTGAGCCAAATCCACCTTCTCATCCCTCTGGCAGCAGAAAAAAAAGAATCCTTTATCCTTTTGAGCATTGTAAATTACTGATCACAGGGCTTTGCTTAAACATGAGCAAAGAACATTCAGAGTTTAATGCGGGTAAAAAATATGTTCTTTTTAGAGCGTAACAAATGCAATATAAGCTTGCCCCCTCAATTAAGTGTGTTCGTATCTGTCAAGGGTGGCATGTGCAGCAACCCCAGCATAATTTTTTTGCTTGTAGTCTGCAACTGGGTAATCCTGTGTCAGACAGAAATTCCAGGCATCACAGAGCAGCTGCCCTGACAGCAGACTCCGGTCAGACAAAGGCAATTGACTCAACAACCTCTTCTAGTTTCCTTTGCACATCAAACGAGAATGGCTTCTCATGTAGAAAATGTTAGTCATTTTTACAAGTATTTATCACATGACTTGTGTTGATTTTACGTAACTATCTGGGGCAGGTTATAGCAGAATAGATATCAAGAATGAAGTTTCCCAGTGGTTCTTGCGGCTGGATCCAAAAGTGGTGCCTAGGTCGACCCAAATTACCCATTGGGACAAAACTAATGAATCAAGCTCTTAAAATGTCGTGTCTCTCTTTTTTCACCAGAAGGGCCAGCCTGGGCCGCTACCACTCATGTGGAGACAACCATGGTATCAGACCCCCCAACCCTGAGCAATACCTAACTCCACTGCAGCAGAAGGAGGTAGCCATCCGCCACCTCAAGACCAAACTGAGAGAGTCGGAGACCACAGTCCATGACCGGTGGGTTTGCTCACTCCTTATGCAGTGTTAAATACTACTCGGAAAACACATTTATTATTGTTTTATAGAATAACTATACAATATACGCTGTTAGTCAATTGCTGAACCATGAAACAATTATGCAACTGAAGATGGAAACGGCCTGTAGTGTGGCAGGTGTGACTTTGAAATCTATTAGGGGTAACTAAATTCATTATATAATATTATGAAAGCACAGTGCTTGACTAATAAAATGCAGTCGTGCTCCAGATCCAAAATGTGCAATACGATTCAATACATTTTATAATTTGGATATATAGAACACCTAATGTCTGATCTTTCCGTTTTTTTTATTTTAGGGAGACTGAAATCGAGGAGCTGAAGGCCCAGCTGGGTCGTATGCGGGAGGACTGGATCGAGGAGGAGTGCCACCGCGTGGAGGCTCAGCTGTCCCTGAAGGAGGCGCGGAAGGAGATCAAACAGTTGCGTCAGGTGGTGGAGACCATGAAGGGCAGCCTCATGGAGAAGGACAAGGGCATCCAGAAGTATTTCATTGACATCAACATCCAGAACAGGAAGCTGGAATCCTTGCTGCACAGCATGGAGATGGCCCAGAGCGGCTCCGCCCTCAATGATGAGCCCACCCTGGACTTTGTCTGTGGTGACGATTCCCCCGCCAGGTCTCCTCAGGGGGGAGACAAGCTGGAGGGGGACGGGGCGAATGGGGGACTGGGGGACCAGGCTGCGGAGGAGATGGCCGACAGTGAGCTGCTGGTGAACGACGAGATGGCAAACAGAGCGGATATCCTGGAGCATGTTCTCATGTCCACAGTGGTGGATTCCAGCAAGGACTTTGGCAACATGGTGAGGCCAGGGGTTGGGCCCGAGGTGTCTAGTCTGATGGATGAGGCGGAGGAGATGGAGATGGGGAATGCAACACCACGGAACACCCCATACACAACCTTCCTATTCGGTTCTACAGTCCACCCCAGTAGTGAACCAGAGGAGAAGGCCATCCAGACAGACATGACCTTCATCTCTCCTGAGGTCCAGGCACTCTTTCTCCAGCTGCTGAAGCTCCATGGCAGAGCAGTGGAGGGAGAGGCTGCCTCCAGCAGCTTCTTTGGACTCTCAGCCCTGACCACCCCCACCACTGCAGTGCTGACTGACTTGACTCCCAGCCTCCCTACCTACACCACCGCTGCTCCCCAAAAGAGCTCCGACTCCTCTGATTCGGGCATGTGCTCACTTGAGCCTACAGTGAGCCGCAAGTTCATGGAGGAGCTGGACTTCAGCGTTGGTGAGGAGCAGGTGGTGGGTTCCGTGGCGCCTGGCATGAAGGTGGTCAGCAAGCTGTACTGGAGCAACAGCTTCCTCGTCGATCTGGTTGCCGTGGCAGCCCCCGTGTTGCCGACAGTAGCATGGCTGTATGCCCGACATGGAGTTGATGGAGGCGCTCCCGTGTACAACATTGCGTCACTGCTCCGGGGCTGCTGCGTAATGGGACTGCATTCTCTTCGTCACATTACCCGCGGGCCCGATGTGTAACGGTCCGTGGCCCGCATGCACATGTCTGAATTTCAACTAAAGCACTTCAATATATGTTAGTATTATAAGATTAGTTTGAACACTTGGTGAATATCACCGCAATTATTTTTGTTCCCACGTTGTTACTTTGCACTGTGTACAGTTGCCATAAGTTGAGGCAAAAAATTGTTATGAAAGATTATTTATTTATTTATTTTTCTTTGTTAAATAATTGTGAGTATACTGATCGTCTGGGTAGATGATTAAATGGGATAATTGTACTGCGCATTAGCGAACTGTGTATACAAGAGGTTTTTTTTAGAGAGTGAAAGAATGGTTGCCGAATGGGAGGCGATGATTGTAATTGTTCTGAATTAATCATGGTTCAATATGTTTGATCTATTCTGAAAGAAACTTAAACCTTCAGCCAAAGCTTTAATGTGTGTTCACTGTTTTTGTCCCTTGAGTAGAGCTTTTTACAAGTGTTTGTGTATTGACTTGTGTTTCTAGAAGTACAATGTTGACGCTTGAACTGAATCTTGTTATGTGCCTAAGCTATGTGCAATACTGTTGGTTTACATCAAATGTCCAAGTATATTTATTAATAAAGCATGATAATCACATCAGTTGTTTGACAATATTTTACTTGTGAAAAAATGCATTATGTTGTGAAATGTACGGTAATTATTTCCTTGATTGACCCTATTTTTGCAGTATCATGTTGCTAACCAAAAATGCATTCTAATCCCATATTTTACCTAATAAGTGTTTTATGTTTCTAAATAGCTGACCTTGACTTGGAATTTTATTTTAAGGGGCAGCACATCTTAAAGTTTCTGCCAAAAATCACAGTACAAGCTACTGCTTTCTGTCTAAGACATGGTCAGTTCGAAGTGAAGTTCAAGCAGGAAGAACAACAATCCTCTATTGGATCCATGGGCATTTCATGTGACAGTGCACATTACATTAAGGCTTTCTCCTGCAGTGGTTTCAGAGGTCCACTGAGCTGTGCAACTGACCATGGAAGTGCACTAAAGCCGTTTTACTGGAATCCAGTGACTTTCTTAGACCTCAGATAAAGGAACAGTGCCTGACCAGCGTTGGATCAGTTAATCCTGATCCAAAACATTGCTTACCTTATATCATGATAGAACATCTAACTAGATTTAGTGTGAAGATTACTGAAAATCTACTCCGTCTACATGATTAATACATGGGGCTCAATCTTAGAGCTATTGAAATACCAGAACATGAAAGTTCCTACGGCCATATGGGGATTGGACTTCAGTTGCATAACGGTGACCCTTGCGCTGATTTAAGTACTGGAGGACTGATGAATCATCACTGCTGTTATGTCTCCATCACCGCCCAGTAGCAAGCAACACAATATGCAGAGGTCCTCAATGTAAAATGAGATGGACGTATGATGATATTTGTAGAAGTGCAATATAATTTTTATCAGTGTGTACGCTTTAATAATTCACCAATTGCAATCATAAAATGGTTCCGAAAATATCCTTTTGGAAAGAGTGATACTTAATCCTGCCATAGAAGTGTGGATTATTCTCCCCACAGAACTCTCGTCTGGCTCTTTCTCCCAGAAATTGGATGAACTAGACATGTCCCCATTAAATTTAGGTCTTATCCTAAGTGGTTTTCTCATGCGTGGGTGTGCCGGGAGACAGATGGGGATGGTAATGGTGTAACATGTTTGGGGTGGAAGTAAGCAGGAGCAACAACGACCTTGGGCACAACAAATGTGTTTTGACATCATTTTAAATAGGTTAAAAATAAACTTTTTGGAGTCTATGTATAATAAGCAATTGTCTCAATAGGCCTTGGAATTAAAACTATCTTATTAGATTTAGGTATGACATAGAAATTAGTGAACCCACATAAATTGATTAAGCTAAGCATAAAGCATAATTTCTTTAACGGGATCTGGTCACAGAATCTTTAGCTAAAATGCTGTTGTTTTTGCTTCATAAATGCAAAAGTGAACTATGCAACATTGACATTTTTGTTTATGAAAAAAAAAAAATTTGTTTTCAGTTACACATTTAGGCATTTACAATAGAAACAGACCCAGAGACGTATAATTAAAAATGAGTAAATCTTTACATAAAACAAACCTTTAATAATGAATGAAAGAACCAAAACATGCATATTTTCCAATTGTTTTATCGGTGATAGCAGTTGACAAGAGCAGTACAAATCAAGATAAATGTGATACATGTATTACATGTATTAATAAAAAAAAAAATCCCTTCACAACCTTGAGCTTAAGTTGCTATACCAATTCATGCATTCACCTGCATTTACACGCTAAACTTGTTTTCTTAAAACAGTATTCCTTATTCTCTGAAGTATCCATACAACCACACGTTACTTGCAAGGGCGTTGTTCACTGGGAACATTCAATATCAAACATGATATTTTGTCCTTTCAAGGCCTGTCAGACCCTGAGGAAGCAAATTCATCAGACTATAATTTCTAGTAAAAAGATCTTGACATTGCATTTGTTAATTGCTAAAAGCGTTCTCTGAATGTTTTTTATACTGCTCAAACGTTGTCATGACAACCAAGCACCTGTTTTTGACATACAGGCTTGTTAACCAACTTCTATCAGGCATCCTTTCACAAGATATTTCACTTGATTATTCACCAATTGATTGTAGGTTGTAGTCTTGCTTAGCTTCATTTTCTTCAGACTTTCTTTAGCTGTTATAATCCATTGTATACATTTGATAATCTTTAGTTACAACTCTGACAGAAGTCAGTAGTTTGACAGCACATGAAAGACAAAGGATCAGTGTGCTGTAGGTACCCTAATAAAAACAGAGTGGCAGGCTATGTCGGTGTAACAAAAAGCAGGGCGAGGCCCAAGTAAGCCCATTGTTAATTACCCATTTTTAGCATTCCAGGATGACTTAAAGAGGTCTGGCATATCTGTTGCCATGAGATTACCACAGGAACTCACAGAAAACTCTTAGGTAAGGCTAAATTCGAGTCGTACACTCTTTAGGCCTGTTCATACTCAGTCTGAATGGTTGGCCTTCTTCCTCTATGCAGAATTCCAGCGTATTAGGGGCTGCACAGTTTTGGAATCAAACATAAAGCAAAATGAAAGTAAACAATTTGATTTGGAACAATACAAGGACATTAAATAACAGTAAGCACAGTAATCAAGCAAATAATAGGATGTCACATAGATAAAGCAACTTCAACAAATAATTACGCTGCATTGTCTTAAAAGTTAGGAATAAGACAAAACAAAGGAATTGCACTCTTTCTTAGTGAGTCCACTTGAACTATAAGTACAAGTATATTTACAGTTGTTCGAGGGGAAACAAGATGGTACATGTCTTTGTCCTCTAAACTACGAAATTACTCAAACCTAAATCTAGAGTTAAATGCTTTATCTCTGTTTTTGACCTATCATCACAAGATGACATTGCAGAGGGATGACTTTCAACACCTTCTGCGTGTACACAAGGTCAATTGTGGACTTCAGCTTGGTGTCGGTAAATTGTTAGCCAATATTGTAACGTGATTCAGAGTCATTTTCTTTCCCTCAAGCTCAACAATGAGCGCTCCTAAAATGTTATGAAAGCTTGACAGCGATCTTCTGCTCCTTCTTCATCATCCTTTGAGCCTCCTTCTCCATCTTCTTCCTCTGTTGTTCTATGGCACGTTTTTCCCGCTCTGCCAGCTTCTGCTCCCTGGGAAGATACATAAAAAGGATAGGAGGGAGTCAAACATTTTACTAAATTGCTCAAACCTGACCAGATTAACCTTCATGGGAACGACATATAAAGTGATAGTTAACCTTTCACTGCCACCTGCTGGAAGAGGAATGAACGGCGTCTATATAAAGAAATGAATGATCCAGAACACTTTCATCCAAACTGCGTTTGAACATCCAATGCTGGTTGTCCAATAATTCTCTTATAAAATAACTAAAAGTCTCAATAATGATTTGTATAAAGTATGCAATGGCCAATTGTATAAGGTAAAATAAGAAATTATAAAAATAAAAAAGGCTCAATGCCATTACATATGGCAGAACTTTTAAAAACAAACTATCGATGCCTGTTTGAGCAATGTAACAATAACTAAATTCTGAGGTCCTGTTACCTGAACACTTCTTCGGCACCCCAGGTGGCATCAGACTCATCCTCCCATGCGTTGGTGTCCTCTTGCCAGGTATCCATATCTCCAAGCTCAGACTGTAGAACAGACAGGTCAGTAGAGAGACAATGATCAAGACAAAACACAACAAACAAATCACACGTCTAGCTGCTCAAAGCTTTATTTAACTAAATAACTCTGCCTTGTTTAAATGCAGTGCTAAAAGTAAAAATAAACAAATAGTGAACTCTCACAAAAATGAATACTTTTTGTCGTCAAATCTAAACATTCTACTATATAAAAGCAACAGTAAAACTACAGAGGACCACAATCATTTCAGGAAGCAGGTCTACCTGTCAGGACAATAGATAACACCCTAGTGTAACTCACCGAGGGCTGGATGAAGGACGTGTCTTGAGCAGCAGCCAGCCTACTGGAGAATCCTGCCGAGCCATCTGGAATCAAGAAGTTCAGTGGCTCCCTCTTCTTTAACACGATCTGTGGACCGGAAAGAGAATAGATGGGGGCACCAGGCAGCAGGGTTAATGGCTTTAATTGATACTTTCAATTAAGCAATCAAACAATACTTTTCCTCAGTCATTTTAAGGTGCGTCTCTTAGTTATAATTTGGATCAATTTGTTTATTCACCTGTACAATAGTGGGGGAAAATGGTATATGCTTACTTTCTGTGTTTTCCTGATAGTGGGAGTCATGTCTTTGAAGTAGTCTGGCTCCTCTCCCTCTACGTCATTTGCTGGTGGCACATTTCCGTTGCCACCCTCAATCTTGATACTAGTTGGACCATCTTCATCCCAAGAGCTCCATTCTTCTATCTCTGGCTGCACAAGTAATGACAATTAGCGTAATAATAATACTAGTAAGATTCTATTTTAATTCTAGACAAACTGTTGACATAGTAGGGTTTGTCTTTCTTACCTGTTTGGGTACTGCTGATGCTGATGATGTTGAATAATCCACTGTTGTTGGAAGAGTTATCTGATCCCCGCTGAGTTTACGCAACCTTCCAGATCTGAGTGTAAGAGACAAATGGTAAACCAAATTCAAGATTTGGGTTTACTGAAAATCCTCCGTGTCAAAGTGTGTTAATCTGTGTTTACCTGCATATTAACCGTTTGAAGAATGAAAGCAAGGTTGCAAGACATGTGCATATCTTGAAAAGGCGGAACTGAGTGATGGCCATCATGAAACTGAGAAATAATAAAGAAAACGTTAGACGGATGAGATTGACTGTAACATTTAGAAGGTGTTCACGTGCCATGCAATAAGTCCCAATTGAAAAAAATGTAATAATAATACAAGTTTACCCTTAGTCTATGTGCCCGTATCTCTGTCTATACGATTTCGCAAATCACAATGAAAATGTTCAATCATTTGTTACCCCTGTCTACAGGATGGCATTTCACCTGCTCTTGTGACGTTAGCCTTTTGATGTCCCAGGACTGTCTATACAAACTAATTACGTTTGAGAAATACCACAACCTTTCAAATACATATTTGAACGGCAAGGTGCACGAAAAATGCAATATTTGTTTTGATAGAGTGCTACTTACTGTGCCAGAATCAAAAGATGATACAAAACGGTTAGCGTATTCCAGAAGGTGTCACTTGACTGTCAAACGCTCAACTGTACGAAAGAAATACATGTATTCTAACATTGGCAAGCTGACGTTAGCTAACTAGCTTAGCTAAACGAAAAGCGCATTATACATATTCGTTTTAATCTATCAATCTAATTGTAAAACGCCTACGCAATAACAGGATTGATCATATTTTAGACATATCGGTAACAGCTGCTTAAGGCAATGTTATTTCATGATAAACCCCCTAAACCTTTCGTTGCTTATTCAATGCCACATGGCTGCCATCTTTGATTTGGAAGAGGGAAGTGGGATGCACACACTCAGGCTGTACAAACAGAAAATCTTAAAAAAACAACCCTTAGAATTATCAAAGGCATTGAATGGAACTTGTTAATAGTATGTATCTAGTGGGATTTTAATTGATTAAAATCAAAATTTAATTTAGAAATGTATTTGTATTGTTTCGTTTGTAAAAAAACAAATCGAAGTCGCAATCTGGCGACTCAAAATTGTAAAACATGCGCTCCTAGAAAGGTGATTCTATGGCTCATGTAGTACTTGTAGCTACAGCGTTGTGGCAGCGTGTTATTTTTTCTCACATTATAAAAAAAATTAAATTAAATTAAATAAAAAAATTCTCACATTATGTCACTACAGTAACGGTATAATTAGTCTCGGTGGGGAATATTTAATTAGTGACACATTTTAACTAATCTAAAACTAAAACTTAATTGTTAGCATGTATATAGCCAGCAAATAGGTGTTTGGACTATAGTATTTGTAGCTTTTTAAACCAAAATGGTTAATTTTCTAGATAAATTATGTTTGGTAATGACAAATCCAAAGAACACACACTGATTTACAGATTGTAGAGGCCATTTACTACATTGAGACAAAACTCCTCCTGCCATTCCTGCGGTTATTTATATATATATAAATATATATATATATACTTTTTTTATGATGGGACTGCAATTTTAATCGGCCAAACACAAAAATATATTAATACAAACGTATAGCTAGATCTTTTATTCATATATATATATATATACTTTTTATATTTATTGTATAGCACATATCTGTGATTCAGCAAGCCAGCAGTCTAGCTGTGACGGTATCAGTTAGCTGCGGTACTCTGAATCTAGCGCACCCGATTGCGTTGTGGCGCACAACCAATGAACACACGTTGTATAATGATGTGGCAGATTTGAAAGTTGGGAAATATCTGTCGGACATCCACAAGTCTCAATTAAAAATAATGGTAACTTAACGTATATCTGTTTAAACGGACATTTGTTTATTTTTAATACGTTGAGAAAGCGTGGGGGAAGCGTGGAAACACCATGGAAATGTTTTTGTATTATCTTTTTGAATGCATGAAATGCACCTGGTAGTGTGTTAGCAAGCTGAATAGCGTAGCTAGCTAACTAAATGAGGCTATACAAATAAAACAAAAACATTTTTCTCAGTATCCATCGTTACTGTACCTGGATACTGCTTGAAAAGTGTTCTGATATAATGTTAGTTAGATTTGCATGACTATATTACCTTTGTCTAGTACGCTAAATTATAGGCTAAGGCTAACGTTGAAAAAAATAGGACCACTTTGTTGTTGTTTTTAAACTGTCTGCTAAGGCGGAACAAAAATAAATAAACGTGTCTATTTTCAGATGGATGAAGAAGAGCACACAGATAGAATGCAGCAACTGGCAATGCTTTGTCAAAAACTCAACAAAATAAAAAGTCGACTCAACGAAGGTAACGGCACCATTTTTTTTATCTGGGCATCAAACAATGTTGCATCTTTTAATGAATGACGTAATCTATACTTACTCTTAATTACCCTCTTTTGTCTTCATACAGATGACACTGATCATATCAACCACATCATTAGCACAAATGCTCCTGAAACATGTCTCAACTATCTGAAGGATTTTGAGAAAAGGGGGGATCCTCACTTGGACTGCAACCATTTGACGAAGCTTTTGGACTTTTATACCCGAGTGTTTTCTAGTATGCCCCTAGGAAAATACTGCCACAATGAGAGCTATGCCAAGATGCTGGTCAGATTTGCAGAGCTAAAAGCGTATGTGTACACTCCTAATCTGCTTTACCTATGATTTTCACCACTTAGTGTTTGTGACCCCTCTCCACACACATTTTTTTCAGTCAACATTTCAAAATTTACATTCAGTCTTGTCTAATTCTTTTAGAATCCAGGATGGTACTGAGGCAGAAGCTAACTTCAACGTGGCCAAATCTCATTGCCATGATTTTGCCTTTGTCCACATAGCACATGCACAGTTTGAACTTTCTCTCGGTAAGGACTAGACAAATCATTTTTGTTCTCACATAATGAAGCATCTTGACAATAGCAGTTTTAAGAGTTGTTTCTACTATCTTGTTTTACAAGGTAACACAGAAAAAAGCACTTTAATACTACAGAAGGCTATTGAGCTGCATGCTAAACCAAGAGATCAGTTGCAGGCTGCTTTGCTGAACTTGCAAACTGGCAAAAGAAAACCTTTCTTGTCTGAGGATAAGGAAAACATCTCAGGTACGATTTAATTTTTTGACCATCCTTAATTATTCTTGTATGATTTGAGATTTTGAACAAAGACAGGTCTAACCTCACACTATGCTATTTATTACATAGATATTCACAAAGTTTCAAGGATTTCAAATGGGACAGGTGACCTCTCTGGCTTCCTTGGTCCAGGGTAAGATATTTGGTCTGAAGACATACATTTTCTTTTTACTTCTTCACTCTGTATAGATGAAGCTCAAAGCAGTTTTGTTGTCTGCTTTATTATCCTCAGGACTGAGCCACGGAGTGCACCGCTAGATGACCAGATACCAGGCTGGAGATCTGGCTCTCAGCGTAAGAAAACGGTTGACATGGTAATAACTAATTTATATAACCTACAGAAACTTCTAATCAACCTTGTGATGCTATTCACTTAATCGGTCCACATGGAAATCACCACTAGGACATGCAGGATACATGTACCATTATATAATGTGCAAGTTTATACTGGCAAGAGGTTGCACATTAAAGCTGATAAGAAGCATATACCCTGGACACGTTTTGACTTGATCCCATTAGAAAAAGAACATTTACTTTTTAAAATATGTCTTCCTGTTTGCTATTATTCCTACTGTTTATCATCCTTTTCCCCATCCCTTTATGTTAACACACTAATGAATCAATTGCTATTACTGTATTTTTATATTGGTTATACCTTCCTTATCTTGCCCTGCAGCCAGGTAGAGTCCCAGTTCTCTCAATCCCAGAAATGGATGATAATAATGATGATGATGATGATGACAATTGGAGGTCAGCAAAGAAGATAAATGCCTCCGTTCCCAGCAACTTGTCTAGGTAATAATTATTGACTTACAATGAACCAAAATGCAAACATTAAATATTTACTTGCAATTGAAATGTCTTCAGACACTTCTATTGTACTTGGTCTATTTTTAATATAACTGCAGTTAAACATTTGTAGCATATTCAAATAATGACAATTTACAGGTTTTTTTTATTGTTTTTAGGCAAACCTCTGCTTCAAGTTCCCTTTTTACCTTATCCTCTAAGAAGAATTCTGTGGAAATTGATTTGCTCAGTTTCAGAGTAAGTTTAAAATACTTACCTAATTGGGGGAAACATTTACCAAATCAAATGAAACCTAGTGTAGGTCATGGCTACTATTTTCTTGCATTCTAATTTAGCTTTACGGTCAACATGTTTTTTAAAGTATTTATACAGTAACGTTTTTAAGCCAGTCCAACTTACTTATTCTATTGTTAATGTGTCCTGTTAGCCACCTGTCATCAGCCCTGAGCCACGTCCATGGGAGGACATTGGATTGGTGGACTCTACAACCTCCCTCCTGCATAGAGCGGTCAAGAGAGATGCCTTCAGAATGGAGGGTACAGCATAATTGACACACACACACACACACACACACACACCCACACTCAGACAATACACCCTGCTCATATACACAACCCATTATAGCAGGTAGAGAGATGTCATTGTGACTACTGTTTGTTTCTTCTGCAGATACTACTGACAATATCAACGATATAATTAGCTCAGTTTCCCCAGAGACGTGCTGGACGTATCTGTGCAACATGGAAAAGAGGGGCAACCCTCACACAGACAACGCCCTCCGTTCAAAGCTTATGGACTGTTATTCCAAAATCTTCTCAAGACTTCCCATTGGAAAGTACAGCAAGAATGAGAGCTATGCCAGGATGCTCGTCAGATATGCTGAACTTAGTGGGTGAGTTGAGAATGATAAAAATATGTTTTTGATTTGTGTTGAAGTGTCATGACATTACTCATCCAGCTGTCAGACTTTGGCGTACGGGTGTGGCTAATGTAAAAATGCTGCCGATTGAGAAATGTGTTGGCAGATCTTTTCAGTTTAATGGGCCCTAATTGATGCGAATCAAATATTACACTTGTGCTTCAGAGCATTTTGGATGCCTGTTTGAGATTGCAAATTCAGTCTGCATCAGTGTTGATGTTGTCCTGAAAATGTAGTTGTCCGAGCCACCTTCATTCACATTTATTTCAGCTGACTGAGGCTATAATCATCATAATGTGTAACTGCTGTATTGTCCAGTTCATATAATATAAGTGCTACTCTTTTATAATTTTTTGGTAGGATTGAGGACCCAGATGATGCAGGGGACAACTTCATTATTGCCAGATCAAACAGCAAAGCCTTTGCCTTTGTCCACGTTGCGCATGCTCAATTTGAAGTGTCTCAAGGTAAAATCCCTTTTGTGTTTGTTACACATATAATCATACATCAAAATCACAAATGTTTAACAAGTTGTGGAGATTGTTTGTTTAATGGCAATTTACATGCGTAACATATCACCCACAAAGGCAATGTGCACAAAGGGGCTTCCATCCTTCAGAAAGCGCAAGGGTTGGGTGCAAAGCCTGCTGAGCATCTAGAGTTGGCCATGTGCAACTTAAAGGCTGGAAAGACACCGCTGCTTCCCATCGATGTAGCGAAGAGTTGTGATCCAGGTAATAAGAAGTAAAATTTTCTACCTAATTTCAAATGTATGTAATTTGTTCTAGTTGCAGGTTTTTCAAGGCTTTTCCAAATTTCATCCAAGGCGAGTTGTAGTAGCTCATTAAATTTTCTATGTTTTTTTTTTCATTTCCGTTGCAGGCGCTCAGCCCCAGCGTGTGGTCAGTGTAGCTGCTCATGGAGGGGAGAAGCAGCATAAGATTCCCACACGAATACCTGATCAAGAACAGTGTAAGCCTGCCAGCAGGGAGCCTCTTTCAGCGTGGAAGATGCCGGCTCGTGTGAGCAGAGTTGTTTCTCCAGAGGTATACCAACATATTTATTTTGAACAGTGGTCTTGGTTAACACTGCTTTGGTTGACACACCATATGTAAAACATATTTTTATCCAAACAGTATGACTTCTGAACTTCTCGAGCTGTTTCCCTCTATTTGAGAATTTTATTATAATTTTTCAATTGCTATTTTATAATAAGTGAATGACGATATTTTGATGTGCAGCACACCCTCAAAACTACAAGGGTAATGTTTTCTTCATATTTTGTTTTGCTTTCAACAGGAGAAACACACCCCTGCTGACCCCAGGCCTGTTCCTCTCTTGGTGGACTCGTTCCCCACTTCCTCCCTCCCTCTTCCATCCAGGCTAAATTTACCCGTGACCTGCCAGACACCCAACAACAACAAGGACTCGCACGTCAACAGGTGATTGCTTCATAGCTAGTCGCTAGATTAAATTGTTCTAAATGGCATTCAATTTGTTATTTATCATTGTAAGCGCATGTCTTTTGGAACTTAATAATTGTTACAATAAAATGCTAGTGAAAATCGCGTCTACCTTTTTTGAATTTTTCGATTAACAACTCCCCAGCTTCCACAATTACATCACTCCACTGGGAAAGAGGGAGCCTCCAGTTGTGGTGCCTCAATCTACCAACCACAGACTGGAGCCTGCTCACCAAGTGTCATATGCCCAGACGCCCCAGGTAGACACTTAATAATTTGTTGCATTCTCTCTTTAACTTGTATGAAAATATTTGTTTGCAGGTAACCTGTATTTAAGTGCATTTCGTAGATGTCAACTAAACAGTCAATGCTGAACCTTTGTTTATATCTTATAGGCTTCCATCTCGTCTCTTTCAAATGAATCTATCACCATAAAAGGCAAACAGTTCTTTATCCTGAAGAAGATTGGCCAGGGTGGATCGAGTAAGGTAAGCAGAGCAACAATAGTCATATAGAAGCTTATTGGTTGACAAACTAATACAAATGTGTATGATGTAGTAAAGTATTTATCTTTTATTTATTTTTCTTTACTTATCCAGGTATATCAGGTTCTGGACCACAAAAAGCAGCTGTTTGCCGTGAAGTACGTTGACCTTGAAGAGGCAGATGCTCAAACGATTGAAAGCTACAAGAATGAGATCAAGCATCTGAACCATCTGCAGCAGTACAGTGACCAGATCATTAAGCTGTATGACTAGTGAGTATCTAGCTTACAACCCTTGCCTCTTACTGCTCTTTGTCAAAGTGCCCTCATAAAAATTGTTGTAGTGTATGTTCACAGGGTACTTATCTGGATGTGTTTGCTTGCAGTGAAATAACAAGCAACTCCATCTACATGCTGATGGAGTGTGGCAACCTGGACCTCAACACTTGGCTGAGGAACCGCAAGTCTGTCAACCAGTTGGAGAGGAAGTTTTACTGGAAGAACATGCTTGACGCAGTCAGCACCATCCACAAACATGGTATACATCCCATTCTTTTTGACTCGACCTTTATTCAACCCTTGACCACCGTATGAACACGTTTGTTTTCTTCTGTAGGAATTGTCCACAGTGATCTGAAACCTGCCAATTTTGTAATTGTGAATGCCTCCCTGAAGTTGATTGACTTTGGTATTTCTAACCGCATCCAGCCAGAAGTGACCAGCATCATGAAGGACTCAATGGTAAAACTGAGATTTGTTTTAAAAAAAAATCAAGAAAAAAAATATTGCTTACAAAATGTATGCCAATAGGAAATCTTGGTCAAATAGTATATGATCTGTTCTTCCTCTTCACACACAGATGGGGACATTGAACTATATGCCCCCTGAGGCCATCCATGACACATCGTCCAAGTCTGGGAAAGGAAGCTCAAAGGTGTGCCTTAATCAAAATGTTGCATTTCATTTGAATTGAGTACATGCACTAGTATGACCTATTTTATATATTTATTTACAAATAATTGACGAATTAATGATGATAATATTTGGTTTTCCCAATAATTTGATCCTCAGATCAGTCCCAAAGGAGATGTGTGGTCCTTAGGATGTATACTGTACTGCATGACATATGGGAAAACGCCCTTTCAGAGCATCACCAATTGCAGCATTAAAATGCATGCCATCATTGACCCGTCCCATGAGATTGAGTTCCTTGACATACCGGAGAAGGATCTGCTGGATGTATTGAAGGTAATTGTTCTCTTGTTAATTGTTTTAGATCTTGTGTCTGAGGTCCTCACCTCAACCTTGTGGGATGCTTATTTAGATTCAAATTATTTAGCAAATGCACCTTTTGTTGTGTTTAATTCACACAGAGGAGTTTGGTGCGAAACCCAAGGGAGCGAATTTCCATTGCAGAGCTTTTGCATCATCCATACCTACAGCTTCAGACTCAACCGGCACCTGAGCCAAGTAAGCTTGCGCACAGACAAACACACAGACTTGAACACTTGAAGGTTTATCAACAACTTAGAACCACTTAACAAATATAAAAATGTTTGGGTTACCAGCGCCACCAGACAACAGTGATCTGAAGAGAATCCTCAATGAGCTTGCTGCCCTCCAGTCTCCCAACAGCATTGTCAGGGCTGCGAGTGTAAGCACTTTTGGTCAAGACTTACCTGCCCTTTTACGTTGTCAAATCAGACAGTTGCAACCAGCCACGGTCCTCTTCTAAAGCTTTAGTCTAACCTCTCTTTGCTCTTTTCCAGAACTTGGCAAAAATGTGCAACACAGGCAGGAAGTTGGACGTTTCAGAATGTGTGAAGCCATCAAATTTGCCATCCTGGAAAATGTGAACCCATTCAGACGTGACCAGATTGCTCATTTGCGGCATTAAGCACTCTGAAAATAATGACAGGTCCAGAACTGTTTAGCTCCCATTTAGCTTCAAATGCCAAAACATATGGCCATCTATTGACACTGTAAACATTCCTCTTTCTGTTTCTCTGCACGTATTTTTTTTGTAATTTTGTATACATCCTAAAGTGTGCTTGGCTTTGTTTTAGTTACTTGCTTATGTCTTTAATTCACTTGAATCCTGACGGATACATTAGTAACCACTATGCTGTAGAAACATTTCTTTATAAGATATACTAACAGCTATTGTATTGATATTATGTTTTTTTTTCTGTACTTATCAAGTAGTCTTATGCGCCAACAACACAAATAAACGTGCATTGGATCTTTGACAGGTTGCATCATTGTTTCAGCGTTCTCTTTGAGCTTTTTTAGCTATTTAGATTTTTGTTATCATTTCTTAATTTAAGGTCATGGGAACATTTAGGCATAACCATTTATCTAGCTGACATAATCTAAAATAAATATAGGCTATAGGGTTCACTGCTGTCAGTCACAAACGGACCCACTCCTGTTTAATAAAATACATCCACAGCACACAAAATCCGCCCTCCTTTTGAACCAATCAAATTCCCTTCCCTGCACATGTGCTCTGGTGTCATCTTTGTTCTTCCTGGTCAATCACAACAGAGATGGCGGCCGCTGCTCGGTTCCTGATCCGAAGTGCAAATTCGAAAGTTTCAATAACAGCTGTAAATAGCGGAGCTCAAACCTCTATTGGTATATCCCTTCTTAAGTCACACTCTAGCTGTAACTCCCATGCAAAAACGCAACGAAGGCATGCAGCACATTTCACCTTCCAGCCTGACCCTGTTCCTACAAAATATGGTGAGTTGGCTAGCAAAGTTAGCATTTTAGGCTGTCTGAATGCCCTTTATTTTGAAAGAAAGGCAATACTATCACAGGTTAGATAAGTAATACAACGGCACGCTTATTTTGACATAACCGATCTAGATACACCCTTAACTGATTTGCATGCATTTGGCCTCAATTTAAATGATTGCCTTTTTCACATTCCGAAAGTGGCTTGCTATAAACTTTGTTTTGATTTGGCCGATATGACTTTACGGCAGTAATAATTATTCTCTTACTATTTGTTTCGAAGTTCAAACTAAACGAGGAGCTTTCTAGTCGCTACCAACAATAATTTCATATACCTTATGTTTTGGTACTCATGCGTGATCAAGTTTATTTATAGAGCGCGTTTAAAACAAGCAGAGTTTAGACAACTTATTGATAGTCTGACACTTCATCATCCTTCAAATCACAACTAAAAAACTCAATTGTTCAAACTGACCTATACTAATGCTCCCTTGTATTGTGTGGCCGGCTGTCTCCCATTGTTTAACCGTGATTTCAGTTATGCTCCATTGTGGTTTCCTACCCTACACCCCATTTGTATTGTTATCATGCTGCTGAATTGCTCATATTTTATTTCCAGTTTCACTTATCTGCTTACTGTGAGGTGACCTTGAGCGTCTTGAAAGGTGCCCTCAAATAATGGACATTTATCAAATGATGTATTAATACTATTATTAAAGTACTGTAGCCTACAGGATTCATTTGGCTTGAATTTTGACAGGATTATCCCTTTAAGACTAAAACAGTTATGTATATATGTATCTACACATGTGGTTTGGAAGGTGAACAAGTTGCAGATTTTGTTTGCATTGTGAACCAAGTAATATCAAACATTTCCCAAATGGGTCTTCTTGTTTTGTTGAGTTGGTACATCACCAGTACTTGATCAAAATTAAGCAAGCACTTTATTTCACACTATTTGCTTTTGTACTCTGAAAATAAACTCAAACATGAGCTCCTTTAGTGCTTTCTAAATGCTATTATGCAGAAAGTAAGC
This sequence comes from Galaxias brevipinnis, assembly GCA_036023535.2. NCBI lineage: Eukaryota > Metazoa > Chordata > Actinopteri > Galaxiiformes > Galaxiidae > Galaxias > Galaxias brevipinnis. Next base: position 24,302 of record JAVQIZ010086654.1, read on the forward strand.
ATCTTGTGTGACTGGGTGTGGCAGATGGCTATCTGGCGTTGCATATTGTAAAAACTTTGGTGGTGATGAACTGACCTGTGACTTACAAGTGCCCGATACTGTAGATACAAACTGTAATGGCATGGTTTCAACCCAAAGAGGGCAGACGGGAGTCAGATTTTCAACAAAGATATTAACGTTAACACCTTTGCAATGAAATGCTTGTTATTTAAGCTGAATAGTTGTCTTTCTCTCTGTTTAGCCCATACAGGGCTTTGTGTGGTCGGAGGCTCTCTAATGGTTGATACTGTTGGAACTGTGTTTTTCACACGTACCTTAGAAACCATCCTCCTACATTTTGTTCCCACCCATTAAGATAACTTTCCCAAATGATTTACAGAAGTATTTTATGTAGCCCAATGTTTAATCTGTTCATATTCACCCCCTAGCAATAGCACAAACACACTCTCAGTCTGAAAAATATAGGTTATTGATATATAAATTGTATTTGTGTTTAGACATCACAAACTAATTTAATATTAAGGTAAGCTAAAGTCAACGTTCATCAAAAGCCATTATGCAAAAAAAAAAAGGTTTTGGGTCAGGTTTAGTTATGTCAAATTGCTTCTGCTGAACATTTCCAACCTGCGATATGAGCCCCCTTTCGCATTCACATATATTATGGTATTAGAGTAAAGAAAAAAGGGTAACTAGTTAGTTATTAGACAATGTTAAGAAAAGCAAACATTCTTTTGTTCTTCTTTTAGGTCAGACTCAGAAGATGAACTTGTTCCAGTCGGTCACAAGTGCCTTGGACAACACCCTTGCTAGTGATCCAACAGCAGGTAATATAGACATATTGGTATTGTATTGTTTATATGTGATGACTTATTAGGCTATAGCAACTTATTGCCATAGACCTGTCTAGACCTCTCGTAGCCTCTCCTGAAATAAATTATTAAGCACACGGCACACCACTCAGTTAATCCAGCCAGTGGTAAGAGGTAACAATTTATCATCACTAAAGTGTTCCTTCATGTCTGTGTTCCCAGTGATATTCGGAGAAGATGTGGCTTTTGGAGGAGTATTTCGTTGCACAGTGGGTCTAAGAGACAAATATGGTAAGAGGTTTTTTTCTTCATATGCTCACTGTTCGATGGATATGAGGACCAGCCATTCACCTCAACTCATTGTGCCACCTTGCATTTACAATATTACCACTAGGTGGCAGCAAATAACACATTTTAACCATGCGAAAGTGCTCATCTGCTAAAACTCAAGGTTCACCAAAGGTTTTAAAGTCTCGAGTTGCCTTCTATGTTGCACAGTGGTTCGCAGAAAACCCTGTCTGAATATGCCTATTAATAGAACTATGTCAAGGTATAATTTATTGATAGATTGAAAAGTGATATTACACAATAAAAAATGTATCTTAAAGCTACTAGAGGCAGTTTATTTATAGGAGGTGATTTTGGCGACCCCTACCGTTTGCTAAGTGTAATCATTTTCCCTAACCATGTCAAAGACATGCAGAATGCTTGTGGTCACTGCATATCACTAGCACAATCAATGACTATACTCCAAGTGTGGACATCTCCCCCTAATGTAGTGACTCACTTCCTTATGCCATAAAGCAATCCGTCACAGTTTTGCGGGAGATCATTTCCGGTGGCAGACAAAATGAGCATTAGATATTGAGACTTCAAGAGGACTGATCTGAACCGCGATTTTTTAATTCTCCCATAGACATTACAATGTGCTATCAGAAGAAATGTATTGATAATCCGTTTAAAAGGTTGCCTATAGTTGCTTTGAAGAAGCTAGATCATTGCATGCAAGTGAAGATAACGTTATACAGATGTTTAACAAAATATATCTTTAGTGTCTAGGGCTAGGACGATATCAGTTTTGACAGCATTGATGCATTTCTCTCTTATGGGAACTATGCAGCAATGCAAAAAAATAAATAAAAATAAAATTAAGTTTTAATGATATTGTAACCTACCTTTAATATTCACATGTTTTCATTGTGTACATCTGCGCTAGCGACCAAAGTTTAATTCAACATCAGCGTAGTAATGTTTTGAACAAAAATGCCAACGGATGTCTGGAAATGTTTTACAGAGGAAGCCAGCTCTAAGGTAAAATGTGTCTTTTGCCAGACGTCTGTGGAAACAACAAATTTACGCAAAGTCAGGGCAAAAGACACATTTTACCTTTGAGTTGGCTTCCTTTGTAAACATTTCCAGATAGCCGACAGCATTTCAATAAAACATTTTTTTTTACAACGATGTTGATTTGAACTTTGGTGTCTAGCTGACTGTTTTTCTGGCTACTACTAAGAGGGGGAAACAAGTTCTGTAGTGCGTGCACGTGCGCTAAGTGCATGGGGGGGGGTGTCTTTTAATCTTGTAATAAGGAAGTATTGCAATTGTGTGAAAAACAGGTAAATACAGGAGATTGTTCGTTCCAAAACGTGGTTGTGAATGGGTTTTTTTTTTCGTTCATTTTTCAAGTCAGTCATTCAAGATCTCTATGGTTAAAATTAGATTTTTATTTTGTCCATCGATGTTTGTTTACACGATTGATCCATCGTCCCATCGTCCCATCGTCCCAGCCCTTTTGGTGTCTGAATAAGTTTGCGCCCGTTGTTTTTTTATTTGTCTACCTGGCATAGCCACCTCTCTGCTTTGTGAAGGTGTGATGTGTGATTTTTATTCATCAAAAATGGCAAAGGTTCAACAAATCTACCCCTTTTTTTTCTGTTCTGCCTTTTGTTCTCATTGACGTCAGAGGTGTTGACCTTTCTGAGAGGGATCATTATTTCCCGTCTCATCAAAGTAGACAGCAGAAAGCGGCTTTATCCCTCTATGAATGGTGCAGCCCTCCGCCACCTCAAGCTATTAACTGACACGAGGGGGCAAAGCAGGTGGACAACGCACACAGATTTACAGGGTACTGACGCAGAGACCCGGTAAACGTCCTGCTGGCCACAGACGACACCGCTCTGAAAATGGCTGTGCTGCCCTACATTCCCACCTTAGTCTCAGTGAATTGGGCGTGTAACTTCAGCCAAAGGCAAATACTAAAGGTCACAAAACACACAAAGAAAGCTCTTCGTTTGTTTTGACCATTTATATGGATTGCAATTTCCAATATAAGGTCCCCAACACACAAATCTGCTGTTACTCTTAAGTATTGTTTCTGTTAAAACACTTCATACTGTTATTGACAGTTTTTCGGCTTCTTTACAAGCTCAATGAGCTGATAGGTTTCATGGTATTAAGTTTATGCACGGTCTCTATTAGGATTGAAACCAGGAATTCTTACTGTCCCTGGTCAGACACACTAACCATTAGGCCACCCAGTAGGCAGACTTGTTTATAGACTACTTTTTGACAGCGATATCTTGTCTGTCCTGTGTTTGTTTCTCAAAAAAAGGTACGAATGTGTGATCACATATCCCACGTAGGTTATGTGTTTTAGCTGGTAAAGTTTCATGTGTCCGGTCACAGAGCAGGGCACTCAAGGCCAGCTCAATCATGGTCAAGATCAAAGCAGCAAAGGACTGGCATGGCCATTACACAAGGCAAAATAACCAAAATAGCAGTCCACCACAACGGCAGAGTGCTGGTCCTGTGGCTCTCTTTGTCAGATTACAGGGTGGAGGATGGAGCAATCGTTTTTCTGTCGTCATTCCGAAATGGGTTTAAGTGTTGATGTGTTACTTTCAATGATCCTATGGTTGTCACAATCGTGACATTTTAGGGGACAAGTCATTGTCTTTGAAATATTTGCGATTAACAATTGAATTGTCTGTGTTCATTTTAGTAACTTTTAGTTTTAGACTAATATTAGTGTAGTAATAGACACATGTGCCTTGTAAAGAAGAAGAGGAATTTATTTAATTTCAGAGCATATACTGTACATAGGAAATTTGCCGTTTCTGATCAATAAATGGTGGCTTTCCAACTAGACCAAATATTGCTTCCTCATGCTAATGTTAAAACACTTGAACTTACTTCCGCTTACATGGGTACTATTGTATTGCTTTCAAGTGCGTTCAGGAAATATGGGTTAATGGAAATAACGTTTGGGGACTGCTTTATCAATATTTTTGATGTACCAGTATGTTAAAAATGTAGGTCTTGTGGGTTGGAAAAGATTTTTGCAAAACTGCAAAGACACCAACGTGATGGAAAGGTGCCTAAATCGCATTGTTTCTATTTTGTGACATTTCCAGCATTTGCATTAAATTCCCTTTTTAATGGCGAGTGTAGCAATTATAAAATATTTATTGTGTTCATGAAATAATTGTGACAGCCATAGTCACTAAGGGGTTCTCAAACTCCATTTATTTCTAGCATTTTAAGACATGTTTCTCACACACTCAAGTTGGGAGACCTTGCTTTTCTTTTACCTGAAAGACCCTTCCATTTAGTTTATTCTTTGTCAACAGAATCAAAGGAAAATATTTTTGTACCTTCTACACTCACATACATGAATATCTCCCCTTGAGTTTGTCCTGTCTAATGCACAGTTACCCTGTCTGCATGATGGCGAGTCTTTTATTACATGACCCTGTTTGACTATTTTCTTATTTATTTTACCAGGTAAAGACAGAGTCTTCAATACCCCTCTTTGTGAGCAAGGTATCGTGGGATTTGGAATTGGTGCTGCTGCTGCCGGAGCCACGGCTATTGCTGAGATTCAATTTGCTGACTACATCTACCCAGCCTTTGACCAGGTAGGCAACACTGTCAAGCTGTTTAAGTTTGGATTAAATTGTAAGGTATATATATATATATATGTATATATATATATAGAACTATGTATTATCAGTTATTTTTCTGATCTATCATGCAATTGCCTGTTTGCTTTCTGCATTGAGGTACATTTGACATCACAGCCCACTGAGCCCAGCCTATGGATTCTGGCAACAACTGTGCTCTTGGACGGTGTTTTATCTTGCACAAATACCTGCTTGAGTTATATTAATGTTGCTCTTTCATAATAGCTTGGCGGTAGTCCCATCCCCCATGCCAGTTCAGTGATTCTAAGTGATCTGGATTCCACACAATAGAATCGTAATTAAATCTCCTCCTTTTTTTTTCACTGGAAGCAATTGAGATACAGTTAGGCCAGGTGCCACTGCCAATCAAGCAGGCACTAATGATTAATGAATTATAATATGTTCTCTGAGGCATTTCATAACAAACATGTTCTATGTAGTGCAGGGAAGACTTGCATTTTGAAATATTCCAAGTGGGGACCTGTGTCTAAGCAAGATTGGAAAATACTGCGGAACAGAGAGACTCCGTTTTGTGGTTTCCCTGCCCTGACGCTCACCTCAACAAGATGAATGGGGTATTAATGATGGGACCAGGAGAGTGGGCAGCAGTGCGGTTCCACCGTGCCTGATATGTTGATCTGATGTCATATGTGCGTGTCCTCGCTGGAGATGAATGAGGTTCCTTCCCTCGTCAAGGCAACAGAAAAACGTCAATATGATAATGGAAGAGATTTTTTCTCAAGGATGCCGCGTTGCTAAACAGCAGCAACAATAGTCCATCTGCAGTGGCAGGCATTGAGACCGTCTCCCCTGCCTCTGCACCCTCGCTTATAGTAAGGAGGCGTAAACAAGCCATTGATAAAGTTAAAATCAAGAAATAACAAGCTACCATTGATGCTTTTTTTCAGATTATCTTCACACACCTTGAACCTATGTTCTGAGAACGCAGAAAATAGTGGTTTTGGAGTAAAAAAAAATACAGTTGTTGGATGTATGATGTTTTGACATGTATGACAAGGAAGTTATTTGCCCTTTTCCAGATTGTCAACGAGGCAGCAAAGTACAGGTATCGCTCTGGCAACCTGTTTGACTGTGGTAACCTCACCATCCGAGCACCGTGGGGATGTGTGGGTCACGGCTCCCTGTACCACTCCCAGAGTCCCGAGGCCTTCTTTGCCCACTGCCCTGGAATCAAGGTGAACCCCTCTGAATTCTCATGCCGTGGCTGCTACAGAGTCTGTGCACAGCATGTTTTAACCCTTGGTTTCTTCTGGTCTTTCTCAGTCACCCTTCTATTATGGTGTGTTAAAGTTTACAGACCATTTGCCAATTTTAAATGCTATAGTTAGCTTGACAATGTTTTTTTTCCTACATTTGTAAAGTAAATCAAGAAAATGTACGTGTGGAGAAACTCACGAAAACACCTCAGATACAAATACGCGTGTTGGGTTGTGATTGAGTACTTTCTTAACTTTCACACACCCTTCCGTCGGGCTCAACAAATGAGACGTGCTGGGGAGTTTAGCACATGGAGTCGACAGTTATCATTACGTCAACACTGTTATTGTGGTGGTGCTAATCAGCTGCAGGTGTAACCAGTAGGAGTGTCTGAGGGCATTGACTTGTCACTGGGGCTGAGTGAGAGTCCCAGAGTGAGTTGCACACCTGTTTGTGCCTTGTTTGAATCCAGGTCAACTCTGACTCACCAGCCCTCGTATCCTGTCATGAACCATTGACCCCCCCTGAAGGTTCAGGTTGGCTAAACATTTGGGCCCGTTTTAAAGTTACCCATGATACATCACTAGCTTCACTCGTTGTGTACATTCGTCTATTGCCAACTGTCTGCAAGTCCTAACAAAATCAAGTTCTGTCAGGGTTTGTCTGCCTTAGTAAGACTACATGGAGAGGCAGATGCAGCTTGAGGCCATGAACACATTGGTTCCTGTTCATTTGTGTTTTTTTAACATTTAAAAATAAAATACAAATAACTTTTTGAATTGGTTAACTGTATTTTATGAAGAACATATTTGTAATATTTTTTCGAAAACCAATTTTGATCAGATACTTCGGACTCTCTCGAGCCCTCAAGCTGTTCTTGCAGTGTAGCACAGCCCTTTTTGCCTCTGCTCTCCGTATCCATAGACATAAGAAGGAAAGTGATGCTGGCTCAGACCAACCAATCAATGTGAATCCCCCTGGAGTGGCCCTCGGTTCAGTTGATGCTTAGCTCTGATCTAGGAAAGTGTCATTAGGCTGGCATTTAATACACACACGCCAAGGAAACGAAACCGTGTTAAAAATGTCATATGTCTGCCTCCCACCCCCACCAAGAAACGCATGGCGCAAAGTTTCCTGTACACCACGCAATGGAAACCCCTCAGCGGCGTTCAGCTATGGCTCATTCATCATCTTTATCAATAGTCAATACAGTAAACATCCGCTGTTGTCTGTCTTAAAAGGTCAGGCTAATAAATGCTATCTTCTGCACACACTGTGCTGACTGATATTGGACAAGAGGGACCTTGGTCAGCCTATGGACTGCTTTACTGCTCACTGACAATTGCTTATTGCTCTAATGGCTTTAGGAATTTGATCATGGTAATAGCTATACTCTTTGTGTGAGTGCGTGCGTGCGTGCGTGCGTGTGTGTGTTTGTGTGTGTGTGTGTGTGTGTGTGTGTTTGTTTCAGGTTGTAATTCCTAGAAGTCCGGTCCAGGCTAAGGGGCTGCTCCTGGCCTGCATTGCAGATCAGAACCCTTGCATATTCTTTGAGCCCAAGATCCTCTACAGAGCAGCAGGTGAAGATGGATGTTTAACTATTGAACTATTGAAGTGTATGAATGTGAACACATCATTGTCAACTTTCTTTCATGCATTCTATTTTCCCCACTCCCTTCTTGCTATTTTGTTTTGTTTCCCGGATTAAAAGCAAATGCACTTTCAAAGACAAACCATCAAGCACTTTTTCCCGGCTGCAGTAAAATGTGTGAGCGATTTTCGCTGATTTGCATGTGTGTAGCAGACGGTCCAAATGTGCTATAAAGTGTTGACAGGGCTGGCCCGTGTCTCTTCCTCGTCCCTGGGCCCGGACTCTTCTGATAGAGGGAGGTTTGCTGTTCAAACTGAGGTCAACCACAGGGCTTTGTTGAACAGGCTGATTTCAGACTCCCCGCCACATGACCAAGTGGCTACCTCATCATAGTCCCATATTCTGAACACTCATTTTGTCCCCTAAGTAGTTTATTAGAGATCGTTTACATTTCCCTTTTTAAAACAAAGCATGGAAAGCAAAGCAAAGCAAGTTATGACATTTTAAAGTAAACTGTTAGGCTTGTTTGGATTATGATAATAAATAGGCATCCACTGTCCAGATCATTCTATTGATATCGTCCAGTTTCAACTTCAAGAGCTAGCTCTTTTATGTGACTAAAAAGTCTTCATAGTGGATGTAGGCAATACACCAATGTTCAAATGTCTATTAGGTAAGCTACAGACATGGTCTGGATTGCATTTTAACTGCTGTGACTAATTTGCATTCTAGAGGAGCCTATAAGCATGCTACAGCTGTAATTCCCAAAGGGCTCTTCTGATTAAATTAAAGTGCTGAAAGTCTTTTGATAACATTTACGTCACAGAAAGATCCCATTGCTGTCACTCTGTACGCAAAACTACATTCTATTAGTGTGGCCAATTCATTTCTGTTGCATAGCAGTAGCACCAGCCCAGCCCTGATGTTCATAAGAGAAACTGTTGAGGTAGATGTCTCTGTCTCTCTCTCTGGATGTGCTCCGGAATGTTTTTGTGAGACTCAGAGTGACGTCTTTACGTTAGAGTGTCAGCAGTGCCCTAAAACACAGTTTGGAATTCTTGACTGGCCAAACATAAATCTTTTCATGTGTATGGACCCCCCAAACTCACACACACCTCCTTAACATAATTCATGTGGCTTTTTGGTAACGAGCAACAATGGTCCCCGTGTCTTGTGTCGGAGCTGTCGATATGATTAAAATATATGAAATATATTAAAACATTTTGCGTTTTAGTCCTTGCTCTATTTGTTCTCCAGTTTTATGAAGTTGACGGTCATCGAATGTCCTCCTAAAGATGACCTTCACTTATTTACTTGTTTACTTATGAACACTTTTCTTTGGACTATTTCCCATAGCAAGCGATTGCCTAGCATCTATTTTGGAACAAGATATTTAAAAGATTCCAATTCTTTACAGACATCTCTACGTCTTACCTCAGATATTCCTTTAGGCAGCGGGGCCACCAGTGACTGGCGGTCTAGAAGGTTTGTCTGAAATGGGGGCAGATACTGTGTTTCTGATCGGGCTGGCTGGGTTAGCAGCGTCTGTCATATAAGTGTGTTGATTCATTAGTGACATTTGGCTTTGATGAATGCATATTATCATGTCCACGTTTTTGTGTTTCTCAGTGGAACAGGTCCCTGTGGATCCATATATTGTGCCACTCTCCCAGGCCGAGGTCCTACAGGAAGGAAGTGACGTCACCCTGGTTTCATGGGGAACGCAGGTAGGATATGCGCCGTGTCATCCGAATCGCTCGCGGCTGACCTTAGCCGTGGCAAGCCGTTGCCTTTGCGCGGTGTGAGGCCCGGTGGGCAGAGAATGAGACCTGTGGCTTGCCTCTGTTCTGTGACATTTAAGCCATATAGGCCAGTCATGGATGAACTCCTATCTCGCTATCCCCTGTGGTTGGTTCCCTTCCGCTGGTCTTTCCCCCTATCTCCCCTGACATCAGCAGAGCCTGGTGTTGGGGACCCGTAAAGTATTGGCAGGCAGGGCATGCAGATGCGAAAAACAACTTCCAGCCAGTGGCCTTGCTATGAAAGACCGCTAATTCTCTACAGCGCCATCACATTCCTACTGTTATTGTGTGATGCCTCAAAAGCTTCCAGCGAATATGCTTAATGTTGACACAGACCTGTCCCCTCATGACGCCGGTGTATACACAATGCACACACTGAATGATTTAACATTTTATTTGAACTTTCCCCTCCAGCTGTTGCATTCCGTGACTCATGCAATTAATTTTTTTCTCTGCAAACAGATTTTCAGTTCTGCCAATACGCTTACTTACAGGAACTCAATGAACCTTTCATCTTGTTCATTAGTCAGAGATGACTTAAAGTAAATGATTCTTGCTAGCTGGCGTTTTATTCTCGCTCTTGATGCAGTGTTTGCAGGCTATGCACCATTTGTGTTTGTTTCTTTGAGCTCTCTCCATGTAGCCCTCCTACGCTGATATCTGTTTGTTTCATGATCTCATGAGTTGATGTGATGTTTTTGCGTGACCTTTGCCTCTTGACCCTCAGATCCACGTTATGAGGGATGTGGCGGCCATGGCCATGGAGAAGCTGGGTGTGTCCTGTGAGCTCATCGACCTGCAGACCATCCTGCCCTGGGACACTGAAACCATATGCAAGGTGACACTCGATACGTTGTGCAGAAACACACAAACGTGTGCATGCAGACACACAGACACTTCTATGCCTATTGTGTGTTGTTGTCACACGTAAACGCCAAATCTCTGGCATACATTTTTAATATAAGGGCATAGACGTATGCGCGAGCAGTCACGCTGACACATATTTGGGACCCTGCGTAGGCACAGTGGCATATCTCTTACAGAGGCTCAGTGTAATCGTTGGATGGCACATTCCCGTTAGGATGACATAATGCTGGAGTGATTACAGTTACAGTCAGACCAAGTTGTTGAATGTATTTTGGGGAATGTTCATCCCCACCACTAGTATAGCATCACTATGGATGTTGTGTATTCATATTCTCTCATGTCTGCCACAATGTTACAGAAAAAAATATTTATTGCTTAGCAAAAAAGAAATAAGTGTTTTATTATATTACAGTATGAAATATGTATTAGTGGGAGGAAAGCAATTTTTCTCTGTGGTGCGGTTTCCAGTTTGATTAAATGGATTTTGCCCCAGCCTTCCACAGCTAGTAGGGTTTCACCACATCCCCTGTTTTCCCTGTTTTATAAGACCGTCAGAAAATGGTATTTTTATGTGAATGTCTATTTTTTTAAGTAGAGCTACAACTGCATCATGTGCTTTTATATCTAACTTTACTGTGTATCTGTAATCTTCTCCGTGGTACAGCATGTGCGAACTTTGGAAAGCGTTGTGGGACCTCGTTTTGCTAAGGGACTCAGAGAAGCACCAGTTACTTAAGGTACAATGTTGGTCTCAGGGAAGTAATTTAATAGAGAGCCTCACGAGGAATCAATGGCATTGAAGTGTATTATTGCCTTACCTCAGTGGGATCTGACCTGCAGTGAGCAACAGTCTGTTACGAAGCATTTGTTCTATCTGGGGCAACTTATCAAATAAACATGGCCATTTTCCAGAAGTGCTGCCTCATTAAAGCGGCCATATGAAACGGAATATTGTGTTTATGGTGTTTAGTGATCCCAGAGGCAGTGAGGGATATTATCGCACTCGGAAACCTTGTAAACAACATCCATTCATCTGCTTTCCTCCACCCAACATCCCCAGAGGTCCGCGTGAACATCCCCCCAGCCTAATTTCTGTCAGTTTATCGATCCCCCACCCATTCGTTTTTTGTTATTCCCCGATATCGTTACCAATTCCTTTCAGCTGTTTTCTATTTCAGCATTGCGGTGTGTTTTGTGTTTAAGTCTGGGCATTTCTCGGTGAGAGCCCTTCATGTGACATTAACGGATGTCAGAGCAAAAAGCGCTTCTAATCAAGGCTATTGACCGTGAAGGGGTAACGTTCATTATTGGCTAAGTCAGTTATTTGCTACAGACCGTTACGATTGAATGCACATATGGAGCATTTGGTTTTATATTGGGGCAGATATAAAGCACAAACACATTTTATGTCCATATGTTGCTTTCTGAATGAAAACAAATGTGGTCCAATTGAGCTAACATAAGACCATCAATTCCTCACAAAGTAAAATCAGAGGTTTGGTGTTTTCATGTTTTGAGATATCGAGAGGCGCAGCAATTGGAAACAGCACTGACATTACAAACAAAGGACAGCCACGGAGATCAAATATCTCTCTTTATGTATGAAATGTGGTGCGCAGGATAAGGGAATTGTTTTGGCCGTCCGGAAACGACCAGACGGGGGTCTGGTGTTTATGAATCGATGTGCCTGAACATGAGCTTGCTTTGGTGAAACGTGGCTTACAGCAAATGTAATCCACATGCAGAGTCATAAGTGATCTGCCTTCATTGGCCCTCGGTTTAAGCCTTTTGCTTTGTCGTTTTCCGGTCTCTTGAGTACAGACCTATGACGCATGTGTGTTTATTTTAACTTTACCGTGTATTTGTTGTAAAGAATGATTACATAGTCAATTATCATATATTTTTTGATAGGAATTACGTTTACCACAGCTGTCTGTTGGGGAATTGGGCATAGCCATAACATCATTCTCCATTAATAAAGCAAAGTGAGGTAACTCGCTTTTACCAGTGGGGGTCCTCTTAGACGGAAGGAATCCCCTAAACAGCCTGGCCCCTAGACGCCTGTCTGGATGGAGAAATGCTAAAGCTGGAGGTTTATTACTTCACACACACGGACACATCCATGCAGAAAAGCTATGCCAGGAATGTCCTTACAGTGTATACTACAGCACTCAAGAGGCTTTTTGGGGATGTTTTGTTTCACGGTCAGACCGTGTGCTTGTAGTCTTTTTTCATTTTTCGGGTTGACCCACTGGCCATTGTCAGCTTTTGCCCTCCCCATCCCATTCGACCGAGGCCTCTCACACCGGCCACTGTTGCCAGCTGTTTTGGATTTACTGTGGAAAGTTATGTTGTGGTCAGAGGAACTCAAGTGTGAGACCCTCCTTCCCTCTGCTCCCCTAACGAGATCACGCTTGGCCCAGTTCACGTTTGTGCTCATGGAAAGCGTTTTTTGGAGACCATGCTTTGTAGTAATCAGTGCCATCTCTACCAACAACATGTCTTGTGGGGGGGGGGGGGGGCCCCCCCCCCCGGGGCGGCGGGGGGGGGGGGGGGGTGTGGGGGGTGGGGGTGTGTTGGGGCGGTGGGTG
>JAVQIZ010086668.1:0-10000 GCA_036023535.2 Galaxias brevipinnis
GGTTCCATTCCGGTTGAAAAGCGCTATATAAATGCAGTCCATTTACCATTTACCATAAATGGCTCTGGTTTATATGCACACTTCTACACATGCAACCACTTGAACAGTAGGCTACACGCAGCACCCTACACAAGAGGGCAGTGGCTGATGTAAACCGTAACTAGCTTATGGAATCTGGCTAAACTGAATGATGAATTTGGCACCGCTCTGAGGTGAGTGTCACTGCTTCCAAAGCGAGAGCAGGCACTGTGACACGTAACGTTATGTTTTCCTAATGTTATCGAATCAATCATATAATTTATATTTACCGTTACCTTGGCAGACACTGCAGGGTTTTAGCCTTTTGAGCTCTCACAAGGTTGCGTTAGCTTGTTTAAATTATACGGTAATGGCCTGGCATTTGCTCAAAATTGCACGGACATAGGCAACGCAGACTCAGAGCAGGGACAAATAAACATCAAATGAGAAAGATGCAGGAAGGTGATGAGAATTTGTTATTCAATTTAATGAATCGTTAAAAAGTAAAACAACCAATGCCTTGAGATGGCAACTTTGATTTAGGTTGTCTGCTAGAACACAGCCAGCCATTTCATCTCGTCTTAATTCGTCAGAGCATAATGAGCAGAGATTTCATATAAATTTTCTTCGTCAATATGTTTCAACTGAAAAAAAAAGGTAGTCAACGAAGACTTTCAGTCCCAATTTCCGTTGACAAAATGAACACTGCATGGGCGTTGCCCTCGTGAGCGGTTTGTACCTGAGAGGGGACGGCGTAGTCCAGCCTGAGGCCGGCGTACGGGTCCAGGTAGACCACCAGGCTCCTGAGGGAGGGGTCGTGGATGAACTTGTCCAGCGCCCGGTCGTTCTCCTCCGTCCACGAGGCCTCCGTCACGCCCGTCAGCGCCACGCGACTCTTGAACGACGCCCGCTTCAGATGAGTCGGACGGGACCGGAGAGAGAGGAAAAACAAACGGGAGAAGGTGAGGCAGACGGATGCCATGACGTCACTTTATGGAACAAAACACAACCCCCTCGGAGAGATAAAAAGTTGTGGCAATTACATCAAATGACCCGTGACACCCTGATTAGGATTTGGCGTATCATCGTTCAAATTCTGCCTGCGTGACACGCCCCACCGTCCTCCTCGCCCTCCGCCCCCCGCCAGCCTTCCCCTGTAATTTCAAACCACAGCAGGTGGTGGTGGGAGGCCCACCTCCCCTTTTACTGCACCCATGATATTACTATGCAGATTACACTCAGGGCGCAGGGCTGTCTGGTGGAATTATGCTAACAGCCAGGTTAGCCGGTGGGGAATGTTTGTGTTGTGTGTGTGTCTGTGTGTGCGTGTGTGTGTGTCTGTGTGTGTGTGTGTGTGTGCGTGCGTGTGCATGTGACTGTGTGTGTAACCCTGCTCCGCAGCTGCCATTTTCCAAGGACCCACATACACGCACAAACACACACACCCACACATGCTGAATTTGTGCAGATAAATGCCAAAGCTATGTTACCGTGCACAAACCGGTATTTAATTCCATTAATTCAATTGATGGGAGGAAATTAGCAGTGCAGGTTCACTGACCACAGACCAGCCCACTCAACCTGTTCTAATATTTAAAATATTCTTACAATCTGCTCCACCATCCTGACAGCTTTTTGCATACCAAAAGTTTCAACCGTGCAATTATTGATTAAAACTGTATTCAAGTGAAAGTAGAGCGTGTTTGTAAAGTTTATGTTAGTGCATGGTTTAGACAAGCCCAGAGTTAGTTTTTTTAACAAAATCGGAAATAGCAATAGCGTTAGCATACACTTTCAACAAGGGCTGGTGGTCAGATGTGAGATGTTTACTGTGTCCTGTTTTTCACTTAACTAGCCGAGGACACACTATCGATCTTTTTTAGGTTTGCCATCTGCAATAGATATCTGAAGTAACGGAACCCAACTATCCACGGCGGGTGGTACAGGAGAGTCCTTGACATTTAATTTGTCACTGCTGACATGCAATCTATTAGCAGGGGTTGATGAGTTTACCATTCTTAGGGTGTACAAGTCCACTTCTTTTGGAGCAGCCGGGTCAGGCCCTGGATGCTCCTCCTCTGGTGTTTCCTCTATCAAAAGTGCATGCAAAAGGAGCACATTCAGACAAGCAAAAGGAAAAACAATTAAATTAATCAACCTCTGAAAGCAGAGTGACAAGTGTTACGAGACCGCATTTTCATAATTGCATGTTCACGTTGTCTGAATCATCTGGCCCGGCCTTTTTCTTTTTCATTTCTGTCGCTTTGAGCAGTCATTACTTTTGACAGTGGTTAAGACTCCAAGGTAAATATGACATAATTGTGCAGAACCCTACAATACTTAAGTAAGTGGATTCAGCAGACTCCAAGGAAAAATCACTCTATTTGTCAAAATGATACTCCACGTCATCTAATTCCATGATCTGACTTTTGGACAAAAGAAAACAAAAAAAGGAAGCCTTGACATTTCCATAACTTACTGTAAATTACATTTCAAATGGTATGCATACAGCATGTTGCTAATTGACCAATTTAGCTATGTATAAAAAAGTGCAGTTACTACCCCATATAAGCTCGTAAGGCTCGTCTTTGTAAGGAAAACTACAGTATGCTTTCAGATGACACAATATAGAGTGGTCTGCTCAACTGTTGGACTAATAGGGAGATTGTGTGTGTTCCACCTCCTTAACGGTACCTCTAGAATCCATTCCCAGGTCCTCCTCATCCAGGTTCTTATCGGGAACAGGAGTGTTGGAGGAACTCTTGTCCTTGCGGCCCTTCCCTGAGCCGGAACGTTTGGACTTGGCGGAACGCTGGCGTCCAGGTGTCTCGGGATCCGCCATGGTAACGCCTCCTAGTCCGGTAAGAAGAGAAAAGGGAAAAAAAGGTTACAAATACAAACTATTACGAGGGACGGCTATTGTCTCTTTCTGCCCTCTCTCACAATTTGCCTATGTCTTTGTTGAAGATCAAATCACTCAAATGATGGTACGAAGGCTAAGTGATCATTACTATTATAGAGTATCTACAGAGCCAAGACAGAGCGCCTTCACTAAGAAATGATCTGATGAAGCTTCCGCACAGCCACCTGAATCATATCCAACAGCCACACATTTCACATTGGACTCCAAAGCCTGGGAAAGACAGTTTGCCTATGGGGTAAACACTTAACTGTTTGAGGCCAGACAGTCCTACAGGCAGGCAGAAAAAAAAGTTGAGACAAAAGTAATAAAGTGGAAAAGTCAACAAGTTTATGAACTATTTATCTTTCTTTTGACTGATATGGTCAGCATCTCTCTCTGTTTCTCTGTTCCGCTCTAGCCACCTCACTTGTCAAATGCTGGCGGCATTCTTTATTGAAACTTTTGATACATTATTCCCCAAAGTGTCACTTTTTAAGAAGTGTATGTAATAAAGGAGACAGGTTATTGAGCAACGATGTGAAAGAAATGGAGCAATATAAAAGTGAAGCATTTACTGGAAGGAAAACCTCATACTCTCAACAGAGGACAGAGGCAGCAGGTAATCTGACATTGATCAATACCATTAATATGGGCTGCTGGAGAAACTGTTTGTGTCAGACACAGATTAACTAGAGACACTGCGCCAACCTTAATGAAAGTGGGCTCCTCTATGTCAAGTTGAGTCTACTCCATCGTATGCCAGAACAACTAAGTCAGATGGTCAGTTAATTTACAATGAAGAAAGTTCTTGGTCATTCCAAGGCGTTAACGTGAGTTGCGCAGTATGGAATTCTAACGTTAACTAGCTCAACTTGAGCTCAGACAGTCAGTGTCAAGTGGCTGTGTTAGCAAGTCAGTGTTTGGCTATCTTAATATCTTAGCAACAGTATCTAGCTGACATTAGGCAAACGATATTAGTAAGCCAACGTTAGCTTTGGTAAATGTGAATGGTGTGCTATCTTAAACTCACGTTTATCTAACGTAAAGTTAAACTATCCTCGTAGTTAGTTCAGTTAGCCAACTGTTAACCTGCCATCTACGCTAGTCGCTACCAAGCGTCATTACTTACCTACCTAAACGTATCTCGTCTGGTAAAAACTAATACATACGCCGTCCTCAATAATTGACCCCGATGTAGGCCTAGCGACAGACCAAAAAAACAGGACTATTTCAAGGTTTGCTGAATTTACTTTTTCAAATGTGCTGGAAGCGCAATTTAACAGGACTTTTTCAGTTTACTTTCCTGTGAACACTTCACACTCTCGTGCTGTGGTGCTGCGTTGAGCATTGTAGACTCGTCTCCAAGGAAACGGGGCATGTGGTGTGCTCACCAGAGGAAGCGCAAGCACAGCACATGAAGCTTGGCTTGCCTTGGCTTTACAGTCTTTCGTACCGTGTTTGGCTTTAATTACAGAGGTTGAGCAGAGAACAAACCTGACAAAGATATAAAGTCTGATATCAAAATTTTTCTATCTATATGGGTTATCGATATAAGTCATAGAGTTATACTAAGCAAAGCGGGTAATATAATGTCAAAATAAAATACCTGATTTTCTGCTGTAAGAATGTGTCTGCCACAGCTATGAAATTGCTTACCTAAAAACTGGGCAAATGAATGATCGTCTACAACATCAAATGTATCAATGATTCGCGTGCCACCCTCATTGCGGTGCATCTGCGTGCAGTGCACGTGCGATGATTTACAGAACACAGTCCACCAACTGTCATTTGATTTCTGACAGAAAGTATTTAATTTCAACAATTCAGCAACGGTAAGTTGCTACCCTCAAAATGATTAGAAAACCAAAGTCTGTCGACAATTTTGTTTACAATATTAGAAATATTAGCCTTCCACTTAGGCCTAGGCTACTATTGCCTACTATACTTAAAAAGCAGCTTAGCCCTTTTAAATGTAACTTGTATGGGGTTGTTGTTACAGTGTTGCATTTAAACTTGTCACATTGCTATTGCATTGGTGCAAATCATATAGCCTATGTAAAACGCAGTATGTCTATAGCCCTATATGAAAAAGGTTCTTTAATGTAATGTTATTTTTAATCGTTCCCTAGCAGGTCCGTCTGCATAAATAATTGATTTGCAACTACTGTAGACTGAGTCCATTTAAAACGTCAACAGAGTCCCTGTATGTGCTTGCACATCTTTATTTTCCATGTGTAACATGTCTGTCCGGTACTGTCTCTCCTCCTTTTCCCATCTAAAGCTTTTAAAGAGAACAAGGTGAAAATGGAGGGCCACCTGTAGATTCCTATCAGCCAGTTGACCCTTGAGGATCAGAGCCACTTGCCTTGTAACTCTAAGGGTAAGTACTGTGGTGGTTGTAATGGCTCTTCACTCAGAGAGTGCTCTCTCCCGCCCTCTTTGTAGCTTCAGGATTTGGCACAGTTAGAGATGTAATCCAAATCCGACATAGATAATGGGAGGTTTTCATGTTTATTTTTTCTTATTTAAAAACAGAGATTAAACTTCAAACCCTTTATATACGTGGGCTGTGCTTTTAGTGATAATGTCACACTTTCACTCCAAGCTTATAATGCATTTCAACTCAATTCCCTGGACACAATAGCAGTCTGGTAGTGCCAAAAAAGCATTTGTCCTGACTCCTGCGGCCACTGTAGGAATATAAACAGAAAATACAGACCACCAAAAACAGAGCCTATGTATAGCCTATGTGGCATCAACCATAGACGGAAACGAATGAATTGAATCGAATTGGCATTTCAATATACCATAATTTCACCTAACTAATTGTGTAGTAGAGATGTGTCCGTCTGGTTTTTGTTTGTCTAGTAGTTTGGATGTGTGTGCACTATACAGTGTAGCACATCAGGCCTGTTTACCTGAGAAGGAGGTGAAGGTGAGTCAGCTGGAAGCTGCTGATGCCAGAGGAGGTGCCGGAGGCCTGACGTGATCACAGCGGACGGCCCTGGGCCCATCGGCATCCCTCATTGGCACCCTGAGGTTTAAACTGTGTCCACTTTGTAAACGAGTAAGATTACACTGTATTGCCCTGATAAGGTGGACTGTGTTTGTTCAACTTTTACAAGACAACATCAACATATACAGTACACACAGCGAGAATAACACACAATAGAGCCATAACTTGTACAAGTTGCCTTGTAGACCAGTTAAGCATACAGAGTAAGAAGCATGTACTACCGCTGCCTCACATTAAGGAATGGTAGGCATTTCGTGTGGGCAACCCTGTCTATGGGAAGCACTCTACATGTTCTATAACAGGGCAGATGTAGGTACACTTTCACCCCCGAAAAGTTACATCTCTCCCTTTTCTCTTCTTGCATCTAAACACTGGTAGTATCTTTCAGTAATATGGTCAGGAGTTCTGGAGTGTGTGTGTGTGTGTGTGTGTGTGTGTGTGTGTGTGTGTATTGCAGTGTGACCAGCAAAGCACTAAAAAAATTCTTTGGAATCAGACAGTAAAAAGAGAAGTCTCCAGCGTTTGAATAAAACATTGCAGACGCACAGCCACTTATTCTTTTTTTAAGATTAATGGCGAGGAGCATTTCTTTCTAAACCTTTTTTTTTTTCATTCTTTGATTTTATTTCTCAATAATTTATTTGCCAGGAAAAACGGTGCAGAATCTGTCTGGCTTGTTGTGTAGCCTTGTGGAAGCTTGCTTGGAGGAGATTGGGGGACAGGGTCAGATGGTCATGAGCTTGCAGAAGTTTTCTAGGCTCCACGAGTCGGTCATTTGTCCTGACCCAAAACTCAATATGTTGTCATGAGACAGGGCTGTAAATCTACCCTGATACCCCCTCAGAGGCATGGCACTTGCCAATAAATATATTTCTGTGTGGGAAGGTCCTAAAAAATAGCCGCCTGTCTAGGCCTATTATATCGATATTGTCAAGACAATGGAAGACAATGGACGTTTTTGTTGTTTCGACTGATCAGTACTGTTGGCATTCACAAGAGTAAATTGTTTGGGGGTTGCACAAGACCGAAGCTTTATTTGATCACAGACAGAGTTGCTCTTTAACCAGAACTGTAAAATTCTTATTCTCACAAAGCATTATTTATGAGTGAAAGAGCTGAGCGCTGGTCTAGTAATACATCAGTCAATGGAAGTCCTGGCTGGGTCGCTCGGTCCATTCATGCTACACTTGTTCTTTTGCCATGGCGCCACATTAAAAAAGCCAAGCCCGAAATCAATAACACCGTTTTGATAGCCATCATAATCATAAAAATCAAGCCTGTTAAAGTCAGTGGATGCAATTGGTTACAACGTCGGGGCGTCAGGCAGGTTGCTGAGGCCAGGGTCTCATTGATCCCCGTGGGTGTTAAGAGATTAAACGGCTCCCCGTCCCCCTCCATGTTGTTGACAGGCCCCCCGCACTCATTAAAGGGGCACTTTGCATTAAGCAGGCCCATCAATAAGCACTGGGCCCAGCCATCACTCTCCCCGTGACGGCGCCCTGGGGGACGGCAGCCGCGCCCTGCCAGCTCTCCGGCCCGACAGGAGGCAACGGAGACCCCCCCCCCCCGCCCTTGGTCTGTCCGCTGCCACCTACTGTTAACCTCCCTTCCTGTCTGTCAGACTGACTGACAGGCAGGACTCAGCACGAACGACCGTCAGAGGGGAACAGAGCGATGTGGTGGTGTTGTTGACGTTGCGGTTGCCGCTGCGGCGATGTTGTTGCTGTCGTTGTTGTTGTTGATTCGAGTCGGAGTCATCCAGTCGGTTTGTCCCGTGTCGATTCTCCCTCACAGCAGGTGTCAGTCCTCTGTGGTCTGTGCTATTTGATGACTGTGTGTGTGTGTGTGTGTGTGTGTGTGGGTGTGTTGGTATCATGTCCTTCCAAGTTAGCGTCTCAGCATTTCTGTCAGCTATGGTAATATGTGTCTTGCGTTCCCCATTCGTGAGTGTCAGCGTGTGAGTGGGACTACGGGGCTGTCAGGGTGAGAGGGTGAGACAGGACAGCCAGCCGCGTGTGAGTGGGACTCCGGGGCTGTCAGGGTGAGAGGGTGAGACAGGACAGCCAGCCGTGTGTGAGTGGGACTCCGGGGCTGTCAGGGTGAGAGGGTGAGACAGGACAGCCAGTCGCGGTCCGATGTGATAGCATGTCCCAGTCATTGGCTTTGTCCGTCTCTTGTTGGTCCAGTCACAGCTTACAAATCACTGAGCAATGCTCCTACTGTAGCCTGAAAATGTATTTGCCCCCCTGTTTTTATTATTTATATTATTATTTTCCCATTTTTGGCATTTGCCACACAAAAGATATATATACAAATTCATAGACAGAGAAAGAGGCTGTGTGTTGGTTGTGTGTGTGAGAGAGAGAGAGAGTCCAGTGGGCCTACAGCTCGTCATGAAGAGCCTCTCCCTCAGCCTGGTCCAGGGCCCCCATCATCAGCAGGGCCCCTGTGGCGTTGTCCCTCACCAGGATGACGAAGGGGTGGTCCCCATAGAACAGCTTGATGTTGGCCTTGTCCACCACCTCGTCGGCCAGCTCCGACGCTCCCTTCCCGGCCTCGCGGCCCAGCTCCAGGGACGCCCAGTGCAGCACGCCCCCCAGGTGGAGCTTGCCCTGGCTCTTCCCGGACACCCCAGAGAAATCGGCCGTCTTCTGGTCCCAGGCGTCCGTCAGTCCCAGCGCCGACAGCTGCTTCTGTTCAAGGCACACAAGAGGGCGAGAGAAAATGAGGCAACTCAATCCCTCAAAGTAGCTTCCCCGTTTTCTGGCAGCTGAAAATTGAGGACGAGGGAGTTGACATTGTTCAATTATGCAACAATGAGCAGGAGGAGGAAGAAGATGCCTTTAAAATTTCATGATGCGCTTACATTCCAAAAGAGCAAATAGGCACTTACAACTTCTCAAATTATGAAAGCAAACATAAACTCGGGCCGGCAATCACGGCAAACTATCAATATCCGAAAGGTACTTCTTTCTGTGTTTACCACCCCCACCCCCAAAGTGGGATTGGAGGGCGACAGATGCCCTTGTCGTGTTTCGGTGGTACAAACGTGGCGGCGGGAAGGGGCGGGGTGGAGAGGAAGGCGGGGTGGGGAGGAAGGTGGGGTGGGGGGGGAAGTGGAACATGAATAATTGAAGAGTGATGCCCCGTGACTTCCTTTGTTTTCGTCTCTGATTATGAATTCCCACGCAAAGACGGCGGCTGACAGGTAGTTTCTCGTCCCCTCTCCCTGTGACAGGCTCCTCTGGAGGGCCCGGGGTAAGGGCGGAGGGTGGCCGCTCTGCGGATTGTTCCCCAGGTTCAAACGGGAGGGGAGACGTGAGTGACAGTCCTTGACGATGTTTTTTCCCCACTTGTTTATAGTTTTGTTTTGTTTTTGCTTTGTGAACGTACGGTAACATCAGCGATACCTTTTGAGCGTGTAATATAGACAACCTCGTGTAAAGGAGTCTGCTTTGGCGCGACGAGGAGAGATGTTTCGACTGGCACATTGGAACTTCTCTGCCAGCTCGAGTGTCAGTGCAGTACTGTCTTTCCTTTGGAAAGTTAATGGGAGGAAAAGGGGATGGGAAGGCCGTGAGGACGCCAGCTCAGTGGACGTAGTACCACCACCGTGTTAACATGACAAAAAAAGGATCTGGTGGCTCTAATGGGTGGCACCCCTGATCCCCTCCACTTTCCACACTCCGGCTTGTCCCCACACACACACACACACACACACCCCGCCTCCTACACTAATGCACTTCTATTGTCCTCATCCATTATTCCTCCTCTCCTCCCTCCTCCCTCCGTCCGGCCTCCACCACTTCATCACTGTCTTCCTCCGCTGCGCTGCCACTTCTCTGGCATCCCCATCCCTCATCCGCGCCTCCCTCCTCCATTTTATCCTTCTCTGTCTCCCTCCCTTCATTCCTCACTCCGTCTTTTTCCTCCCCGCCTCGTCCGTCTCGCCGGCGACGGGCGCTCCCTTGTAGACATCACTCTCGCAGACTCTCTATCTCCATCGGCGATCATTTCAAGGTTTCTCGCTTTTTCGTGTCTATCTGGCAAACAGAAATAGACTT
>JAVQIZ010086689.1:0-14180 GCA_036023535.2 Galaxias brevipinnis
TTTTGGTGCTGCGGCTTGTGGGCATTTGGTGGTGGGGGTTGGGGTTTAGGGGTCAGCTCCTCCGTTTTGGGGTGGGCGCGGGGCCTTTTTCCATTTAACGCCCCCCCCCCCCCCCCCACACACACACACACACACACACACACACAAGTTTAAAAAACAACTCACCACCCACCAACCCACCAACTTGGGCTGACACGCGCACACAAACACAGACGCACACAGTCACTTGTACGCCCACACACACCTACACCTCCTCGCTGTTTGCTACGCTCATCTCTCAACTCCGTGCCACCACTCCCGACTGGCCCTTACTCTCCAAAGGATATTTGCTTGTTCAATTCTTTGAGTCATTAACTTGTGTCCACTTATCTCTCTCCCTCTCCCCGTCCATCTCTCTCCTGGGTTTCCCTCCACTCCCTCTCTCTCCCTCTCTCTCTCCCTCTCCCCCTGCGGTTTCTGTCACTTGTTCACAGACGAGTGGCCATTACATCACCATGACCTAAATGTGTCACATCCCTCCCTGTTTCCCTCTTTCCCTCCCTGCCTCCCTCCTCTCTCATCCTATACCCCTTCCTGTCATTCCGGCCATTTCTTAAAGTGTTTCCCCCCCGCTGACCCCCCACCCCCCCCCAACACAGACAAGAGTAGACGCTGTGTCAGAGCTGTTATCGTTTTGTAAGCGCTGATCCTAGCCAGTGTCCCTGTCTCAGTTTGGCGTGTGTCTTAACTGTGTTCGCTGTGGGTCTCGGCGAACACTCCAGGTCAATGGGGACTTGTTGGTGTAGTAGTTGAGCTTTGATCTGACAAGCTCCTCTTCATCTCCTAAAGCTGTGCTGACTTTCCCTGTGTGCTGACAGAGACAGCACAGATGGACTGGGGCTCAACCCCCTCTTTCCCTGGTGGTCCCGTACAAACCTCAGCACATATGTATCCTAATGTCAGAGAGAGTCCACACAGCCAAGTCAAATGGGTAGCACGGACACACAGACACACACACACACACACACACTGAAACGCACACCTTCAGTTGATGCCCCCTCTGTATCAAGCTGGGTTTTGGATCAGTGGTAGAGCAAAAGGTAAAGGTAACCTAAAAAGTCATCATGTATTTCAACAATGTATACGCGCCTATAGGTTTACAGCTTACAGCTTAGGGACTTACCCAGACAGGCCGAGCCATTGAGATTGGGTTCGAAGCCCTCGTCACAGACACAGCCGCCTACCGGCACCATCCAGTCCCCCTCTGCGTTGCAGTGCATGCGGGGGGCGGTGCCTCCCTGGGCCTGGCTGTTGGAGACGCACGTGCCCGTCACGGGGACCAGCGCGGTGGGCTCCGCCCCCGAAGGGGTGGCCGGGTAGGAGGCCAGGTAGCGATTGGTTGATGGACAGCGGCGGTAGAAGATGGACACGCCCATGAGAGACACGCAGGCGCCGCTGTCCACCACGGCCAGGACGAACCTGAAACGGGGGTCGAAAGGTCAAGGAAGATGGCTGCCTGCTCCGACAGACGAGTTCAACATTTTGATATTCACAGAATTCTTGAATGTGATTCGGATCGATGAAGACAAATCTGATGAAGACAACTGTATGCGCCCCAAATAAGGAACAGCATAGCCCCTTAGAACACCTTCTATACCCTCCCCCAGGGTGCCTGCTCTGGGGTGTGGGAACAGGAGGCTGGTTACCCGTTGCGTGTGAGCGGGGCGAAGCTGCGGGTCTTGATGTTGACTCTGCGGTAGCGGTCCGGCTGGTACTGGTGAGGCGAGCTGGGCTCTACCTTGGTGAAGCTCTTATCCGCCGCAATGGTGTCCACCTTCACCCAGCCCTCCCTGCTGTCGCTGCCGCTAGATGGCTGGGTGAAACAGAGAGAAGAAGAGGGGGAGGGGGGGGCAGAGAGATGCCATGAGGCCCGAGAGGAACATAAGAGCGATATAATGACACAAAATAAGGTGAATGAAAGGAGAGAGGGAAGGAAAAAGGAATAAAATATGGAAATTAAAACAGGTTGGTCAAAAGACGAGTCATTCAGGAGGAATAATGAAAGAGAAAAAGGTAAGAAAGGAATGCAGATGATTGACAAGAAGAGGAGCAGAAAGACAAAGCTCCAAATCCCATCCTCTATTCCTCATTCCTCTCTGTAAACACTGCGTTCCCTCTTGCCTGTATGAATATGGATCAGTGTGCTGTGGAACGTAATTAGAGAATGGATTCCCTGCGTGTCCCCGTGGAACCCCTCCCCAGGGATACTCCGTGGGTCCAGCAGGACAGTGCTGCCCTGCTTCCTGCCCTGCTTCCTGCCCTACTTCCTGCCCTGCTTCCTGCCCTGCCTCCCCCCTTAGCTCGCCTCACCCCTCTTCAGGGCTCTCATTTGCATTTTTAAACGGAATCACACTCTCCCCCAAGGAAAAACCTTTTCACCCACAGATAGTGGCATCCTGCCTTCTGTGAAGGTGCAGGGGATCTGACGCAGACATGCCTCATCTCTATATCTGCAGTAAAAACAGCCGGCGCACCGCTCCTGGTCCCGAGCTTAGGAACTCTAAGCCCTCGGTGTGGAAAGTATAATTAGTGTGAACGAAGGCAAAAAGACCTTGAGAGACCACAAAGCAGTATTTTTCACTTTAAGCATACCACGTTTCCCATGAGGGTAGTGCGTTTCAGATGTGTCGGATGGAATGAGAGTTATAATTTGCCTGATTCAAGCAGCCATGCATTCACCAACACTCTCAACGTGTGTGTGTGTGGTGTGTGTGTGTGTGTGTGTGTGTGTGTGTGTGTGTGTGTGTGTGTGTGTGTGTGTGTGCGCGCGTGCGTGTGTGTAATCAGCACTACTTCTGAGACTTAAGGGAGGATGGAGGAGAAAGGTTACTTTGTCATCCATGCAACCACCAGTGTCTTTATACAGACACATAGCATTACAAATGGATTTAAATAAACATTCCAATCTGTGGAATGGGAAGACGGGAGGTGTAGTTGTACTCCGTCTGTATGGCGTTACCTCAGCGGCCCAGGTCCTCTCCAGCTCTCTCTGGGAGTCGGCCTGTTTGTAGTAGAGGGTGAGTGTCTCGCGGCAGGAGGGCGAGGGCGAGCGCAGGCTTGCGCAGTCGCGCACGGAGAAGCGCAGCGTCACAAACACCCGCGGCGCAGCGTGGCGATAGAGGAAGGGTGTGGCCAGCCAGTTGTCTTGGAGACGAGGGTTCTGATTGACGTTGCAGACCTCAAACGTACGGATGAGCTTTCCCCTGTCGTCCAACACACTCACCTCATCCCACTGAGGAAGGGACACGCACACACACACACACACACAAACACACCCACACTTTATTAATTATGTGTATAAACATTCTTTTTAAACAAAGCCTGATCATTAGCAGTTGCCTTTGTGGGTAGGTTTAATGTTAATCATCCTGGTGGCTGTTTGCTTGACAGAGCCACACATCCCTTTATCTTAACCATTACAGATCCACATAAATATTTAGCATCAAAACGGCACTGTGATCAATTAAACTGGAGGATGGTTAAATCCTCTTTGTAGTCTCTTAATGCCATGTTATTGAGCACGTTGAGTAACTGTCACTCATCACTAACAGAATCATTAAAACATGAGAAGATTCTGTTCAACGAATAGCAAACCAAATCCATGAGGAAGTCCTTCGTCTTTCCATATGTGAACTGTTTACACACGAGGCCGGCTGCGGTCTAGGCTTATTTCTGTAGGCTGTGACATTACAAATGTCGGCGCTCGCATGTCATGGAAAAGCCTCTCTCAGCATAAACAGGCTTAACATTTTTGGGGAGTAATCTAGGACACCAATACTAGCGTAGGCTGTGGGGCATCAAATGCAAATGGCCTTCATGAAGCCAAGCAGCTCTCCAAAGCAGAGCTCTCAATGGTAGGGCATGCCAAACGACTCAGAATGTAAATGTGAGCTTAGTTTCACCAATTATACAGTGTCTTTCTCCCCCCACTAGATGGAAAGGCTGTGCTTTGAAAATAGTGTACACTTGAGTGACAAGCATAGAATTTGCTGTTGTAACACACTGGAATTATGTATTAGGCCTCATCACCATTATGCTCAGTGCAACAATGGAGAGCGGACAAAAGGTCCTGACACCCTGTCCGTGTGGGTGCATGTTGATGTGTCGTGAGTGTGTGTGTGTGTTTGTGTGTGTGTGTGTGTATATGTGTGTGTGTGTGTGTGTGTGTGTGAGGCGAGCGCACACCCGTGTGAATGTGTGTCTGTGCAGACCCCTGTGACACTACAGACAGAGAGAGGGAGTGCATTCATATTTGGTCCAATTGGTGTAATGATAACATCAGGAGCTGATCAGCTGAAAAGAGGCTGAGAGGCAGCAGACTTGCTAAAGGAGACGGGAGCGTCTCTCTCTCTCTCTCTCTCTCTCTCTCTCTCTCTCTCTCTCTCTCTCTCTCTCTCTCTCTGCTCCTGCAGGGCTGTCAGGCTGGCAAGCAGACGTCGAGGTGCAGATGAAGAAAAGGAACACTCAGGCAGAGAGTGGCAGGGAGTGAGGCGGGTGCATAAAGAGTGGAAAGCTTGACTGTGCGAGACGGTGTGTACGTGTGTGTACGTGTGTGTACGTGTCTATGTGTGTGTGTGTGTTGTAAAGAACCTACGGAGTTCATCTGAACATTGAGCCTGTGTGTCTGTGTGTGTGTGTGTGTGTGTGTGTGTGTGTGTGTGTGTGTGTGTGTGTGTGTGTGCGCTGGTGAATAGCCTAGAGTGTTAATCTGAACATTGAGCCGGTGTGTCTGCGTGTGTGTGTGTGTGCGCACGCTTGTGAATAGCCTAGAGTGTTAATCTGACTCTGTGTGTGTGTGTGTGTGTGTGGTGGGAGCGAGGTGCCTGAGTAACAGCCTGAGTAGGTGTATACTGAGTGGGGACACTCAGCCATACTGAAGCAGTGTTACTGAGCACGGGGCTTCATGTGGGACATGCATGTGCTCGGCACGCCTCTCCATGTCACTTAGAAAAAAGGCCTTTTTGAATTGTTTCTTTTGCATTTCTCCAAACCATTCTGTCCCTTCTTCCCTCCCGTCCTCTCGCTATTTTGGTTTTCTCTCTCTCTCGTGGCAGAGAGCGGAGGAATAGAGAGGAACGAAGGAGAGAGACGACTCATCACTGTGATTTAATCTGAACCGAAATCCCAGAGAACCGCCAAATCTTTTCAGGGAGAGAGGGCAGGGAGGGGCATGGCCCCAGACACAACCAATGCCACGCGTGTACACACACACACACACACACACACACACACACACACACACACACACACACAAAGAAGCAGGGGGAGGAAACAGGGGGAGCTGGAAAACACAGAGGAAAGGAAGGAGAAAAAAAGAGTGAATGACAGAAGAGAGTAAAGAGGCATCGCTATACCAAGGGCAAAGAAAGAAAAGGGAGGCAGAGAGCGGAGGAGAAAGGGATGGAGGGATGACTGAATTAGAAAGAGTCAGGTACTGCCAACGGTACAGGGAGGGAAAGGGGAGACAGGGTGATCCAATGAGGTCTAGGGGCTGCACCCATAGGTCAAAGAGACTGGACAGAGAGAGAGGGAGCAAAGGGAAGGAGAGCGAAGAGAGAGAGGAATAAAGAGACAGACAATCTACTGGCCCTTAAGCCAAATATAAGATGGGATAGGAAGAGAAAAGTAGGAAGAGGGCTAAAGGAAAAGTCCCTCTTTCCCTCCTCTTTTTCTCTCTCTCCCTCTTTACTACCACCCTCCTCCCCCCTCTCTCTCTCTTTCTCAACTGTCTTCTTCTCTCAGCTTGGTGCCCCAGGTCAAATAACCATATCTCCATCTCGGTAGTAATTCTCATCCTGGGTGCTCTCTAAAACACACACTCACTCACACACACACTCACTCACACACACACTCACCCACACACACACTCACCCACACACACACTCACTCACACACACACGAGCGTACGCAGACCACACACAGGCAGACACATGCAAATGCATGACCTCCTAGTAGCAATGAGCATCATGGTTCAACTGGCACCAGCTCCGTTCCACATGGATGCAGCTTGGACGGACACGATTATTCCCAGGACCCTTGGTGGACTACGGAGATGAGAAAAGTACGGAAGGGCACCTTTGATGGTTTAGTTGTACAAGGGACAGAAAAGTCAACCACTTATAAAATGATTCTTTGGTAAGAGAGAATCGGCCATTGCCAGTTGGGAGATGTCCACAGAGCAACACACACACACACACACACACACACACACACGCTTTGCGCAAGTCTGATGATTACGCAAACATAAGAGGATTGATGGGTGTCCAGTCAGTGTGTATCTGTATGTCTGCTTTCCTCTGGACTAGGAGGATCATGGCAGTGAGTTGCCATGACAAATGTGATGATGTATTTATGATGAGCACGGAGTCCCAACCCCGTCGCTGCACAGCCCACTGACTTTACTAATTGTCCAAGTCATTTGTGCAACACGCAGTCATTTGTATGCACTGAGTCAAGCCTCTGTGTATGCTTGTGTATTCTCATACACAACCAACAACCCAACACCAATACAGTTTGGCTTCCACACTCCAAAAAGGCAGTTTTTAGTCACAGTGAAGGATTTGTCCAGATTAATTGGATCAAAATTGAGTTCAAATTATTTAATCCCAAATATAGAAAAAATATATAATTTTCTACAAACTACACACAAAAACCCAAAACCACATACACTATACAGAAAACATTAGACATCACTTGCAAAAGCAAACACTACAATACTGTAAAAACTATTTTACAGTAACTACTACTACTACTACAAAATAAAAATTGAGTAGAAGAGGCAAAATATCTAATTTACTCAATCCACACTTCAGTGTGAACAGGCAGAACAAATACTGTAAACTATAACAAAATATATACAATATACTTTAGCCAACATGAAAATATCCTGTCTTCTTTTGGTGTTTAGGCCTTGGTGAGCTAACCTCTGGCCTCTTCACAGTGCTCAAGCAAAAAATTTCAATGTAAACAAATGATCAGTGTTGGCAATGGCAATGTTTTCCAAAAGAAACACTGGAGCTCAACATTTAACGGGATGAATCTAATGGGAAGAACTGTGTTTATAGAGTTTTCAAAAAGAGTGCCATAAATATTTAAACTGAGCATAAAGCTGAGAATGGGCTTGTAGTTTTGCTGACTTGTTTGAACGATTTGAAACGTGATGGTTTCAGTGACTGCCTCAAAAACCAGTTTAACTTTGGTAGCAAAAAAACCTGTAAAAACATTACAGTAATATAGATTTTTCTTCCAGAGTGTTTCTATTGAAAGAGCACCTATTCACTGATGAGTAAAACACAGTGTAATGTGACGGTGCTTACCCCTGTGTCAGGATAGGTGGTCCAGCCCAACTCTGAGGTAGACTCTGTGGTGTCCAGCAACATCACTACAGACAGAAAGGCAGGGACAGCGAGAGAGAGAGAGAGAGAGGAGAGAGCAAGAGAGAGAGAAAGAGAGAGAGAGAGAGAGAGAAAGAAAGAAAGAAAGAGAAAAAGAGAGAGAGAAAGAGAGAGAGGAGACAAAGGACAGTGTTTTGTGAATATTATAATAACGAGGGCCTAATATGACAGGGTGGTGTCTGTATTACATTACGAACCGGCTCAGGAGAAAATGACATTTATCAATGCAATGTATATTAGAGAGGCTTTAACAATGCATTAACATCCAAACAGACTTTTTCAGAGAAAAAGGAAAATATTAACACCTTTCCTTCAAAAAAAAAACTGTCTGGCAAATATTTAAAACCACTGTGGATGCTCAAGCCTGTGCTTACAGATAAAATGCTTCACAGAAATGGCTGCTAGTGCTTTTCAATTTTACATCAGTATTCAAAAATCCAGGCACTTTGTCGTTCTCCAGTCTGTCTCAGTCCGCTCTCAGCATTTCTTTGAAGGACCGTGTGATTGAACACAGCCAAATAGGCACCATGAAAGTTTGACGTGCCTGGCGTGCAAACAACAGCAGCGGCCATATTTACACACACACACACACACACACACACACACACACACACTTATCAGACATTAGAGATCTGAAACTCCAGCGCTGACGGGGTTAACACGGACTAAACACACTGTCTCATTCCATCAGGCACAGTGCTAATCAACTAACTTAATTAGCACGCAGCCACACGCTCATAGACTTTTGCAAATGCAACGTCATGCACATGCTGTAGCCACACATATAGTTTATATAACATTTTAAACAGCCACACTGGCACAATGCTAAGGGGGATCTTGCACAGGAGACACAGCTCGTACAAGAGAATCAATCCCGTAATTGAGTCATAATAATTTTTTTGTCTCTCTTTCATGTCAGATAATTACACAGGAGAGAGGGAGACCAGGCAAAGGAGAAACGTGGGTCTCGATTTCTCCAAGCCAGGCAGAGAGTGGGAGAAAATGTCATCCAAATGACGAGAACAGAGAGATGGGGTGAGACATGAAAAGGTGACCTGCCTCCCTCCCCTCCCTCCCCTCCCTCCCCTCCCCCCTTCCTTCTCCTCCCACTCTGTTGTCCGATGCAGGGCTCCAAACAACCAGAGCCGCAGTCAGTCTGTCGGCTTATAGCATCATGATACCCCCTCAGCTCTCCCTCCCCCCTCCCTCTCCCTCCCTCCATTCCTCTTTGGTAAACAGATTTTTTGTCAGGATTACGCTCACAGATGGAGACCCTGCAAATCTGTCCTCCAATCCTTCGTTGTTGTCCCCCTGTCTCTCTCTCTCTCTCTCTCTCTCTCTCGCTCTCTCTCTCACTCTCTCTCTCTCTCTCGCTCTCTCTTCCTCTCTCTCTTTCTCCCTCTCCCTCTCTCATTGTCATGTTGTTCCTATCTATTCCTCCCCATTCTTCCCAGACACACTGCCCCTCCTCTGGAGGAGGCAGACCAGCATGCCGAGAGAGATGATTCGTATTAACATGAAGGGCACAAATCAAATGGACTGTGATAGATAAAGATTACGTCCAGCCTAGGGGAATAGCAGGGAGGATCCCAAGCCAGTGAAACCACTGTGGCGTGTGACTGCTCCCAGCAGGAGAGCAGAAGGAGCTCCGCGACGGGAATATGAGAGCCCACCGTCAGTCCAGAATTAGAAGCACGCATGTGAATCACCTATAGCTTCAGTCCTGTCCAAGGCTTTCAGGATCAAGAGCTACACAGGGATTATTTGGATCAACAAAATGTTCTGATCCATTCTACACATGTGTAACCTGTCATTATCCACTGATCACCTTTCAGGGGTCCTTTGTCACTTGTTAAGACCAATTTTACTCTCTTTGTCTCCCTCTCTCTCCCCCCCCCCCTCTCTTTGTCTCCCTCTCTCTCTTCCCCCCCCCGTCTCTCTTTCTCACTCTCTCTATTTCTCTCTTTCCCCTCGCAAATGAACACTAACTCTGACCATTTTTGAGTAATTATAATGTATGCTCTTTTAGTGCTTTAGACTTTCTCTGCCAGTCTCTGAGAAATGCAAACAGACAAACACAAACACACACACTCTCACGCACAAACCTGCATGCAGGCTCTGTCACACACACTCTCTTTATCATGCAGTCTGACCTCATTAAGCATGTCTATTTTTATCACATATAAAATACATACCCAGATGCGGCATACGTTACATTTTACATTGAATTCCTTCGGAGTAGATTCATGCATAAATTATACAGAAAACTTCAGATATTAATATTAATGTTTCCCACCATCGTATTGTCAGAAAACTAAGGACCGAAGTCGTTGTACATCATGTGTCTTCTATCTGGGATTCTATTTACATGGGTTATGTTCATAGTAACATAAACATTTATCATGTTCATTTTATTTAGTGACTAGAATTGTTTATCGTTGCCTTCTATTGTGAAAAACTGAAGGCCATCAATACAAATACTACATCAAATACTACAATAAAATCTTGATTTCCTAAATGTCATTCCTTTTTCGGATTTAATTTATTTCAGTGCTAACTGAAACATTGCCGTTAAAATCAATTCCCAATTCTGGCATAATTACTGTAAGTCAATGTTCTGGACTACAGGGCCTGTTTTGTTTACATCTGAGTTGCGTATAGGTGCTCTATAGTGGGACAGACCCGTCTCTGGACACGGAGGAACGTAGCAGAGAGAGAAAGAGAGACAGGAAGCCCTCGCTCTCTGGGTTAAAACACTCCAAAGTTTGTCCCTGACAGCTTGGAGAACTGCTGAGTCTGCAATCTGTCCCTGAGTGCAGTGTTAATGCACAACTCTGTCCCCTCTCTCTCTCTCTCTCTCTCTCTCTCTCTCCCTTGGCCATCTAGGCCATTCTTATCACTCTCTATCCGGCCATAGTCGATACCCCCCCCCCCCCCCACGCCGCACCTCCTCTCCCTCCTTGGTCCCCCTGCCGCTCTCCTCCTCTCCCTCCTTCCGTCGGTGTATTATTCATCTATAAAGTGACAGTGGGCAGCAGGCAGCTCTGTATCTTAAATAAGGAGATAGGTGGCGTTTTATTATTGATGGCGGCCACTGCCACGGTTGCTGTGCCACCTGACACACAAGGAGAAAGCACGGGAGGCCACAGAGGGAGAGAATGAAAACGGATCTGAAATGACACCTGAAAGAAGGCCATTGAAAGAAAAAGAGCAGAATATGAATTGGATGACAAATAATGATAAAAAAAAGTATGTGTTGTGTTTGCTTACATCTATAAGTCTGTGGTGAGGCTTTCCAAAGAAAGTCAAAAAAGCTATTTCCATCCTGGCAAAGTGACAGGGGAATGGAGCTCATTCAAAGTATCTGTCTCTACTCCCCCCTCTCGGCACTCTGCTATGATGCCTAGGTGACCTGCATTAGCTGCCACCCTGGCCCCACTGTCACGACAGCGCTCCCTCCAGCTGAGTGCCCTCTTCTACTCCGGCCCTCCCTCCCTCTCTGTCTCTCTCTCTCTGTGTGTTAATGCTCACACTGACACCTGCTCGTGTGAAGTGCAGCCCTGCCTTTCACACACCCCTCCTCTTTAAAAGTAGCTGTGTACTACTTTGACACGTCCCCCTGGCAGCTGGGCACTTTGCACTCTACAAAGCGCTTCGGCGTTAATATGAATGAAAACCTCAAGGTGTGTGTTCATGGCCGTGTGTTGTGCCTGAACACCTAACACCTCGTTGTGACGCGCCCAGCCCCGACCCCACCTGCAGCAGCCAGCGCTAACACTCACAATGGAGCTCACTCGGAAAGAAGCTACCGCTGCCTGGACACACACACATACACACACACACACATACACATACACACAAGCACACAAACACACAAACACACAAACAAATACAGAACACTACAACAACACACACACAAGCACGCACGCACGCACACACACACACACACACACACACACACGAACAAACAAACGCACGCACAGCGCAGAGGCAGGCACGGAAAACCCCACCCCCAGATAGTTGTACGTGACCACGCACAGGCCCAGGTCCCGTA
Source organism: Galaxias brevipinnis (assembly GCA_036023535.2). Lineage (NCBI taxonomy): Eukaryota > Metazoa > Chordata > Actinopteri > Galaxiiformes > Galaxiidae > Galaxias > Galaxias brevipinnis. Next base: position 11,488 of record JAVQIZ010086689.1, read on the forward strand.
GCAGTGTGTGCTGAGCGGTACGGTTGTGTTTGCACGGCCATCCCGTCATCTCCTCCCTATCTTAATACGCTCCAGATGCTCCCATCCACAGCCAGTCAGCCAAGGACAAAATACACCCCAAACCATCATTACAGACAACCACAGGGGGAGAGAGGAAGCGTGATAGGCAGAGACAGGGGAGGGAGGGAGGGAGACGAGAGGAATGAGGAAAGAGGAGGATTAACATGGTTCCAGAAATAAGCTTACACACGTCAAAGGGAGTCATCAAAACTTTTCTGGTGGCTGTGTTGAATCAAAGTGCTGCTGCTGCAGAGACCTGCCTTTAACCCTGTACGATCACAGGAGGGGGACTTACACAGCCTGAGGTGGAAACACCCCTCAGCAGGAAGCAAGGATCCAGAAACTCAAGCTAGTCCCTAACTCCTCGCTATCACACCTCAAGCCCAACTCCAACCTAGGGGAACCAAGTAGCTTTGGACGTCTCATGCAGGTCATACAAAGAAAGGCCTTTTCATTTCATTGAAGAGATGAAGTCTACAGTGCCTGGCTAGCCACTCATAGACTTTGGTTCTGCCTCTCGTTTGGAGTGGTGTGTCTGTCTGGGCACACGAGGGGTTAACTGTGGTTCTCCACAACCATGAGTCAGGGTAGGTTTTTGTTTTTTTTCGCTCTTCATCGCTGGAGGCGAAACCTTCTGAGATTATAGACGCGAGACGCGTGGCTCCTTCAATAGAGCTTTTGACAGACCGCCAAACCGTCAAAACGTTCCCCTCTCACGCAAGCTACGAAATGGAAGGCCGAAGAAAGCACCCCCGTCTCTGAAAAGTAACACCAACAATGCCGCACGGCTAAAACCAACAGTGACTATTGCTCTAAGTTAGCCGTGGAGGACAATATCTTTTTCTTTCTGCACACGTAGCCAGTCTGTGTCATTTCCCTTTGTATGCGTACCGTGCAGCAGCCTTGTGGGCAAGAGCCGCTGGAAAAAAAGAAGCTGTCTGGAAAAGTTTGGTTCCAGGTTTCCCGCTGTGAGAAGCTTGTCTTTTTTTTATCACACTTCCTTTCACAGCTATTTATTAGGCCTTGAAAAGGCAGCTTATCACACCCATGAGAAGGTCAATCATCCTGCCAATTAATGGCAGAGCCTGCTGAAAGGAGCAGAGATTGGTCCAGCTGACCTTATGGTGAGAATGGTGGCATGGCTGTGAAGCTGCAGCCCACACAGTTTCTCCCCAAAACACAGGCCATGAATAGTTGACAATATTGATGTGTGCAAACCCAACATGTTTAAAAATTAAGTGACGCGAATACATTTTTGTCCCCCTGTTGAATCAGTCGCTAGGCCCACCACAGAGGCTTTGGTTTTTGTAATTCCTTTTTCATCTTTTTTTTTCTTTTTTTTGAACTGCAAAATAATGCGAGTTTAGCACATTCGTGCCTGAACAAGTTGCAGAATAATAGTGGGCTAAACTGGAGAAATACATGGCCTAATGCTAAGGCCTAACGCTCTTCACTGCAGGGTAATTTAGGAATGCCTTGGAATGCTGGGAGGATGAGGTGTGGGCTCTGTAAACAGCGGAGCAGGCGCACCGTAACTCCATTGAAACCCACAAGTCAAGGCTGGATACACATCCACTTACTGGGACCAAGCATCTCGCTGAGGATGCGTGCCTACTTCTAGAATTACAAAGGCCTGCACACATAAACAAGCAGACATGCCAGCAAACGCACACACACACACACACACACACACACACACACACACACATATACACACACACACACACACACACACGTACACACACACACACACACGCACACACACACAACAGCACCCACGGCATGTCTGCAACCAATCATGTTCACACACATGCTTTTGCATAAAAGGAATGCACACACACGGTAAATCTTGAAGGACAGAACAGTCACAAAAACAAAGAGAGATTGCATCAAACACACATAGAAATACAGAACACTAAAACAACACACACGCACACACACTCACACACACACACACGCGTACACACACACTCACACACACACACACACACACACGCGCACACACACACACACACACACACACACACACACACACACACGCCAGCATACATCAAACAAAGAGTATTCTGACATTTAAAGTGATTGAGAGAAAACAGTCAGTGACAGTCCTCAAACAGACATGCCTTTCATTGAAATTAAATCAACAGAAGACTCCAATCCTCTGCTCCTGGCACCACTACATTTGATATGTGCTGTCCTCTTTCACCAAACTCTCCCCCCTGGGGTTACAAAACAGTCTTTTGGCGAGCTCCATCTCAGTCATTTCCTACTCAACCCGGGTCAGCAGGCCGTCTGACCCCGTATGACCTTAACTCTCCCGCTCTCTCCTTGTCGTTGTCATCCTACTCTCTGTAGGGTGTAGGACATCCTCTCATCCCCTCATTAAGTCTCTCTCTCTCGCTCTGACTCACATTATCTCTCTCTCTCTCTCTCTCTCTCTCTCTCTGTGACTTGCATCCTCTCGTTATCTCTCTCTCTCTTTCTCCCTTTCTCTCTCTCTCTCTCTCTCTCTCTCTCTCTCTCTCTTTCTCTCTCTCTCTCTCTGTCTTTCTCGCTCTGGCTCTCATTATCTCTCTCTCTCTCTCTGACTAGCATCCTCTCGTTATCTCTCTCTCCCTCTCTCTCTCTTTCTC
>JAVQIZ010086702.1:0-14687 GCA_036023535.2 Galaxias brevipinnis
TGGTCTCTTTGCTTTGTATGAATGCAAGTTTTTGTCTTTGGCTGAATCAATATGGATTGACATCAAATCAAGATTTATGGTTTCAACCAACTCGTGAATGCACTTTGAGATAAACTAAACAATTGAGTTGCAACCAAGTAAAAATAAATGGTACGATTTTTTGAATTAATGCACTCTTTACTTTGTGTGAATGTACATTTCTGTCTTTGGCCATTTCAATATTTTTATTTACATAAAATCAAGATTCATGGTGTCAACCAAATCATGAAAATACTTTGAGAAAAACTCACAAAAGTGCTTGTAACAAAATTAGAGCCAATTTTTAAGTTGGTTCAAAGTGCAATTTTTTTCAGTGTATTTATGCCTCCTGGTTCTGATATTTCACCAGTTAGCCAATTAATTAGCTTGTACCGCATTTTGTTTTTTACCTGTGTTATGTATAGTTATTATTTTTTAGCAATGTGGGGAAAAGTGTGTGCATTACGATGCATAGATTGGAGCCATCACTGTGGTAACGTTAGTAGTAGCCGGTGGCGACTTACTAACTAGCAAGCTGACACACAGACCCAGGCTGTGGTCATAAGTTAACTAACTGGTCTCCAGCTAGCTGTCGTCCTATATTTAATTCAGCAACAATGCACTGGGTAAACAAATCAATTGTAAACTTCATACAATTTCACTTAAATTACAAGACTTAATTTACATGAAAAGGGTTAATGCCTACACACTTTCGTTCTATCTACACTTCAAATGGGTCGTTCTATCTACACGCAAATAGGTCGGGGAAAGACTAAGCTTGAGGCGTACATACGCTGATGTATGTTGTGCACATGTTGCAGGCGCTTGTGAGGCGTTGCATTGCACAAGTTCTATATGTGCACGTGGGCCTCAAGTGCTGCAATGATGCGGTGAAAACACTGCATGTTTGTGGGTGGCACTTTTCCCACCTCATCGGCACTTTTCACACCTCATAGCACATCATTTCTACAACACATGCATGTCGCGTGCGTTTCACGTGCATGTCATGTGTGTAACGCCTGTGTTTCCATTGTGAGTCAATATAAATCTTTGGCGATCTCGGATGTTTTGAGTAGGCATCAGTGAGGCGCTTGCGTGCATGTGGGTGGCCCTTTTCACACTTCAGTTCATTTGGCAGTATGTGAATGCTTGAGTGTGTGCTTTACAAATGTATTTCTTACATTTGTAGCAAGTGGTACTTGTCGTGTTGTCCTTGTTGTTTGAGCAGCATTGGCACCAAGTGCTCTCGTTTCCCCCGGCATTAGGCAGAGCTATGTGTAGGTGTGGTTGCATCTGTGATCTGAAGCTCCATCACCACATTGGCAGGTGTTCTGGATAGGAGTTGGCGTCTTTCAATTAGAGGGTTCACCAGAGCTCTCCCTATAGCTCTGTCATATTCACATTTGTTATGGTGCTGTACTCAACCCCCTTATTATGTCAGTATTATGTATATATGTACTTGTCTGTCCTACATGTCTGTCTGTCCTATATGCAAGGCACTCATTTCCCCCCTTTTGGGATAAATAAAGCATCTTGTGTTGTATCATATCGTAGCTCTTATTGTAGGGTTTTGCACTGTGACATCCAGGATTGATTTCAGTCCACATTACAAAAGTATTGCATGTTGACACAATATAAGATGTTGTAGTAGAGGGTCAATTGACATCTGGCTGTCATCGTTTTGCATGTGTAGTTGCCTGTGACCTTATTCAGGTTTCAATCTACCTTTGTTTTTGTTATAATCCAGTATTACTTCCAGATTTTACCCTCCCTGCTGCTTACAGCAGCATTCTTGTGTGTGCTCATCAGGATGACGTTTTTTGTTCCGCTTGGGACATTATGACACAACTGTTTCTGCAGTAAATTCAAACTTTTGAGCAGAGAGCGGCCCTGTCCCTTGTCCTGAGCAGTGCGGGAGACAGGTCTATTTTCTATTTTCTCCTGACTGGTCAGCATTCTTATGCAGCAGCTCTTGACCGAGCGTGTGAGATGTAAAAAAAAATGATCACATGTGATGTTGTGCCCCTGAAGTCCCCCTGGTCTTGCATGCCCAGGTCCTTCTTTGGTCCTTTTTTGACACTGCTCCGGCAGGCTTCCCAGTATTAGTTTGCACATTCAATGCAGAGGTACTTTTTGCGTCACATGCTACCCATATTTTGATTGCGTATTTGCTGTGCTTCCCCAGAGTGTAACTGTCTGACAGGACAAAGACCTCTGAAGGAGACCATTCCAGACCCTCAGACCCTGGAATGTAGATTAGTGACGAGCGTTCCACCCATTTGTCCCAAACATCTCTTGTGGGCACAATTGTATCCTTCTCACAACGAGCCAATTTTGTGCCACGATTGTAAAATCAAATGACTCTTGAAAATATTTGAAAGGTTTGAAGTGACATCGTTGCGCGAAAAATAGCTCGGCCTGTCTCAGCATCCAACATTTTTTGGACTACCCTAGCTAGTGTCAGCAGTTCCATATAAGCCTGGAAAAAATGTGTTTGGTCAATCTCCCTCCAACCATTGCCAAACACTTGTCTACCCTCCATATTAGTAATTTCAAGAATTGTCTTCTATATATAGGCTGTGGTATAAAGAAGCTCAATGGCCAATTGTCATGAACCTTTGACACTGCATACCGAGTGGGCCCTGGAGTCATTCTGATTATGTTTTGGGGTTCTTCTCTGCCCGACCTTTCATAGGGATTGAAGACCAGAATATTTTGCATTTTTCTTTACAGCATCATCTCTCTTTGGGCCTTTGTGTCATTGAGGTCTTCTTCATCATCAGAGCTCTCTTAATTATAGTCTGGGTCATAGTCAACATTGTCCTCTGTCTGAGAAACATTCTCCTTTACTTCCCTTTTACCCTGCTCCCCCTCCTCCTCTTGATCAAATATATTTTCAAGAACTTCTTGGATGGTGAATCTTCTGCTCATTTTGACAACTACAGAGGCACATTTAGAATGAGATGTGGCCAAGGTCTCATACAGTTTAATTTATAGATGTCAGTGTTCCAAGACATTTGTTTAGTTACTACACCGGCATAATACAGTATACAAGAGGATGTAATGAAACAGTTAAAGCATGTTTGACACATCTAAACTTGAAAATGGGTCAAATTTGACCTTAACACAATAGGAAGGATTAATTTCAAGGTGACTTGACAAAAAAAGGCAAAAGCCTACAATATTTGTATGTGTGGAACATGGAATCAATACGTCTTTCCATGAGCAGCACAACTCGATTTAACACGGCTGCCTTGCCATTCACTTTAGTTTGACTCAGTCAGATGTTGGTTTTTAAATCTGCGGAGGGTTAACAGAGTAACTGCTAAGAGTATGTTATGTTTCCTCCCTTTATTTAGGAGTACTCTTTGCTTTTTGTTCTGCTTGTGAGTGAATGCCAGGCCTAGACAAGGGGAGTGCAAAGAAAGTATGCTATTGGCTTTTCAAGGGGAAGTTTCATTTTGTTTCCAATTTTTGTAACATGCCACGCTTTAAAACAAATAAGGTTAGGTATTAGGTTTAATACTGTCTCTAGAATACAGAAGCTTTCAGCTGGAAAAGTAAAGAATACAGCAATCAATTGTGTTCTTGCTGTGTAAAGTAATTGTAAAACAGTCATATTAGGCTGTTATTTTACAATTGTTCACATTATCATAAATCATTTACAGATACAACTTTAGAACATTTAGATTAATTTAGACTCTTTGCTTATTCAATTAATGAGGCAACGCCTTGGCAGAGCTAGTTCAGGAGAGCATCTCAGACTTCAGCTTTTCTCTGCGTCACCCCAATCAACCATTCAAACGGGCTCACTAGTTTAACGGGTCTTTTTAAACCACAGTTTCACTCACACTGGCTCCCACTGCTACTCTGCTACTCACTGCTGCAGCTCTCTGCTGTGGCTCATTGCCATGCTTTGCTCTTGTTGCTGCATACCCACCTCCACCCCAGCCTCCACCTACTTCGGGTCTTTTGCTCAGTATCTGTCAGGGAAATCTGGTTGTTCATTGAGTGTTTGAATGCAGCCTTGGGCAGGAAAATAGATTCAGAGCAGCAAGTCATTGACCCCAACTTTAAATGTATTACCATGTTAGCGCAATAAGTTGTCCTGACTGAAATATATTTAGTACTATTCCCTTTGTCCATACTACCACTAAAGAAAGCTTACTTGTACTTCTTGGTTCAGAGTTCAGAATGTCGAGGATGATGATAAGAAGATGTGTGCGATAAACGTTTGTACAAATTGCCTGTGGCAGGTGAATAAAGAACTGGTTCTACCAACCATGAGTGCATGGATTCACATTTTCTGTGTTGCATTGTACCGTATGATGCCTCATGGAACACAAATACAATTGACTTATATATTATATACATTTCCAATATAGTCACGGTGACATGTAGTGTAGTTGCAGCCCAATTAGAGAAAGAGTACATGCAATACATAAATGAAATCCACAGGGTTAAGGTCATATGCTTGGATCGCTCCGTCAAAGGATTATAACCGTTTGGAGACATCTGGCCTCACGACCCCCTTCTTTAAGTGCGGGCTGGACCCTTATCAATGGCTCCGTGCTAACTATCTCTTTTCTCCAGTTTCCACTCATGACTGAACTCTAATAATCCCTATACAGAGACTGAGTTGGCCTGCGGTCTTACCAGCAGTTGTCTCCATTGTCTTAACACCTTATCTCTCAGCCATTGCATTTCGTCTCCATAACATTAACTTATTAAGTGCGGACTGAAATTAGAGCCTTGATAATGTCTCTATATATACCTTTTAAGAAGTTTGCCAGCCCTTGTTTGACAAAGTATCTGCACATATTTTTAATAAGTGTCTGGGCGCCCCTGATGTGAAAACCAAAACCACAGCAGATGTTGCTCTATCTGTTCTAATTCTGCCCCTGCAGCTTAATGCTCTTAATGACACCCAGATGCTCTCTTGAAAGAAAATACCATGCAATAGAGAACTGTACTATAACAAATAGGTATAATTTTACAGATTATACAAGATTTGTCTCTCTGTGCCTGTGTTATTGGGGCCACTGACACTCTTCATAGATTTCAAAAAGGTCAGTGGGAAATGTGCTGAACATGATGGTCTGACATTTACATCTGCAGGTGGGAAGTATTAGCAATGCTTCTGATTATTGAAACACAAATGGAAATACATCAATGTGCCTGAGATGAATTCCTGTGTGGCTGTTGCAAAGGCTCTGTGTTAAAAAAAGATGGATAGATACAATTTTATTTTATCCCATTTCTTGTGCATTCTGCATGTTGTATTCTGAAGACATTCACAAGACATTCACATTCTAAATAGGTCTTCTTGTTAACCAGTTTCCAATTAACGCAGCACCGCCCGCACAACACCGGCCAGTCCGTCTCCACTCCATCCCTTCAAATCTCAGCATGAAAGATAAGTGGCAGACTCTTAACCATGTCCCACTTATAAATAAAATGTCTTTAACTTTGTTGACTTGCAATTCCACTTTAAAAGCTGTATTCTTTACACTTGTATAACGTAATGTTTACTTTGAAGTTTATTGCTGTGATCCGTCATCTCAGTGGATATTAGCACAATATTTTATCCCGTTAAAATAGTCTAATACAAGTGGAGGAAACTGGACATGTCAATCTCTTGTAATCTGGGCATTTTTGACAAGGAACATAGCTTTCCCCGGTTATTCACTGAAGACCTATTTGCCTTGTGAATGTCTTAGATTTTGAAGCTTAACTTGACATACTGCCTCCTTCAGTTCATAACTCCCCTGGTGATTATTTGTATAAGCATTGTCTATCTCTGTCTCTCGCCTCAAAACGTTAGTACCCTTCGACTGACTGAAAAAGATCACGGGGCTGAGGCTTTAATTTTACCCTTGGCACCACTTTCCTCACTGTCTCCCTTCTGTATAATTGACTTTTTACAGGTTTCAACCGTCTCTGAACTTTTTTTTTTTCGCAGGCTAGGAGACTTTCCATGCAAACCCTATTTGCCCATTAATAGCTCTTTTCCAGGGGGATGCCTGTTCGGACTGTCAGGGTCCAGGTGTCCATGCTACCAGTCCCCCTTGTTATCAGGTTGCCTCAGCATGCAGACCTGCCCAAGGATAATCCTCTATTCTAGCTATCCTTCCTGGACAACCCCCCCAGGACTCCAGTGCAGTCAGACACAGCCATGGTCACTTGCCTATTTCAATCCCGGTGGGCCTCTTATCAAATCGGAGTGGAGACGGACTGGCCGGTGTTGTGCGGGCGGTGCTGCGTTAATTGGAAACTGGTTAACGGGAAGGATATGCGGCCAGGTGGAACTGCAGCACTGAAGAGTTTAATTATCCTGGAACCATACCCCACTCTTTACTCACTCTTGCTCTCACACATTCTGTGTTTTGTGGCTCTCCCTTATCCCCCTGTCGCTGTCTCTCTCTCTCACTCCCTTTCTCTCTTCCTCTGACACTGCAGAAGCTGGGAAATATTTGCCATTTTAAATGGGCTTTCTCTTTTTGTGGTCTGGCGCATTCATTCGGCTGTGTCCTTTTCTGGGTCTTTCTCTACTTTGAATGCTCTTTGCTCTTTTTCACACATACAGTCACTGTCAATTCAAAAAGAGTGCTTTTTTCATCTCACAGAAGACGTACCACCTCAAAAGCAGCCAATTAAATTTGGGATGACAGTGACTTTTCTTCACTTTCCTGACAAGAAACGGTGTACTCTCACCTAAAAAGGCCCCTTGGTATTTGTTCTTTCATTAGATACACCTTTCTCTTGCTCTCGCCCTACTATAATAGCCCCCGCCCAAAACAGACTTAAAACTTACAACAGTAATTCATTCTGAGGCTCAAGTAGTTTCAATTGTTCTTTGTGTTTTCCGGCACTTTTTAATCAATATTATAATGGTGTAAAGAAAGCGAGAGGAGTGTGAAAATATAGAGCATTGTTATAACGTCTCTTTTCTTCATTTGATTCACAACATCCCTTTCTGACATTTTGTTCCAAAGTCTATCGATTCGAAAAGAATGAGAGGTATGTGTTGAACCTGTCTGACCTATGGTGTCCTTTACCTATCAAACAAAAGCAGCAGAAAGCTAATGTTTATGGTGTTGCTGACAACAGGCTATTTGGCGTTTTGTCAACCGTCTCAAGCTTTCAGGCTTCCTGTTCTTTCTACTCATTTATACTTTGTGGTTTCTTCCAATATTGACAGCAAAAGTCTGTTTTCAAATTTGTCTTTTTAGCACATATTTGCAATATCACATGTAAAGATAGGCTTTGTGGCGGTTACATTTGCTCTCTTGCTCAGCCCATCGTATCATTAATTAGATGGAGTGAATTTAGACATTGCCATCTATATTTAAACATTTGCTTCTGGTTTGTCTCTTCAATTCCCCCTGTCCAAACACATTTACTTCGTAATGAATCATTCTAATTTAACAGTTTTCTACCAAAGTGTATGCTAGAAGACCAGCTAATTGAATATATCAATTTAATTCCGCTCAAATAAGACATCCAGACATGAAAAATAAAATGGATGAATAAAAATTTTACTGTTTTGCCCCGGTATTAATTCCGTATCCTATTGTAACCCATATGTATTGTTAGGAAACAACATGAACCAGCCCATTCCCAGGGTGACAAGGTGTGGGAGGCTGAAGCTGTTAATCTAAATTCTCTCCACACCCACACTAGAGGCGTATGATCTGTGACCTGGCTCGCCTGCTTGTTTAACCAGCCCTATATCTGCACCAGCAGAGCAGGGACACAGGCAGCTTTCGCCATCGCATGTTACTGGCCATGACAATATACATGCGGTTGATTGAGTTCACAACCCTAGCTCCAGGTGCAAATGGTTGGACTTGTGGTTTATTTAAGCTGCTGCAGGAGAGGAGAATCCTCTTTCTATTGCTTTTTAAGAGCTATTGCACAGTACTTTGGGCAACCGCACGCACATAAGTGGTTAATACAAACATCTTGGACATTTTGTGCATGCATTTTAAAACAGTTGAATATCTTCCATCGATATCATTAGAAAAGAAGCCAGACAGAAATTAAGGTGATTACATTTTTTCCCCTTGATTTATAGTTATGAGCCTAATAACCGAACATCACATTTGCAGGAGATCAATTTATAAGAGGTTTTGTGAAGTGCCATTTATGCAGCAATTTAATGCTTTATAGTTGGATGGTTTGTTTTAAACAGATTCCATGAAAGTAGACAGGGAAAAGAAAGATCACAACCATTTTTTAAGAATAACCAAAACTACTCTATATAACAAACAAATAACAAAAACTACATATAGCTCTAAATGATAATCCATAATGATAAAAAAGGGGTCCTGAATTATTTCAGTCATTACAGAGATTAAACATTGAGATGTGACTACATGTTAAATATAATTAACTTGTGAACTAGGAACTGGAAAGCCCTCCCTCTCCCTACCTCTGCTGTTTGTGAGTTTTTCATTCACCAAGCATCCGGCCAGGAGATGAGAAAGGCTCCAAAAGAGACTAGTCATTTGAGACACACAATAGAAGGGCGAGGCATAGCACTTGAAAGGCCTGGGAAATAAAGCCTGGGTCAGAGGGAGCTTGAGTTCACAGCACTGTGTGTGGCCTTGAAAGTCAATAGAGGAGTGGAACTTAGAGCTGCGGTCACGGAGCAAGGCATGGGGACACGGAGAGAGTAGGCAAGGAGGGTAGGAGGTGTTAATAGAATCATGGATTCACTGGGATGAGCTCTGCCAAGAGCCCGGGCTCTAGTGTTGACAGGTAATCATTGAATGTCATTGGAGAGGGGAAACAGGAGCTGCAACTCTTTGATTGTGCTCTTGTTCTTGATACCACTGTCATCATGTGACAGAAGCGATGATAAATTGTCACTGTAATCCTCAGTTTGTCCGCAATTTGCAAACAGAAACAGCAATGAAATGTCGCAGAGCCAATGTTTTCTCTTTCTGATATGAAATGTATGTAATTCAGGACATATAATCCTGCGTTTTTTTGCCAGGGAAACATCTCTTAGCCAATGTAATAAGTAGGAAAGTATTTAAAGGATTTTTTTACAATATAATAATACTGCAAAATGTAATTCAGTTTTGCCAGGATTTTGCTTAACAAACTGTTAAAATGTTTCACCCACAGTGTTATGCTGTTTATTACTTAATAATTTCCCCCGGTTAACACAGTGTCTATTTAATTCCCTTTGTCTGTTTCTTACCCCTATCCTTTCTGTACTTCCAGTCTGGCAGATTCCCACTCCAGCCCCAGGCCCAGAGGGTGGATGTTTGACGGAGTCTTCGCCAGGTGTAATCGGTGTTTGGTGCTGGCCATGTTGGGACTGATATAGACCCAGTGTTCTATATGTAGGCTGACTCACAGAGGCTTACCAGCTGCATGATGTGGCAGGAGGAAGACCTGGCCCAGTTTTTCGTGGCGCTGACATGTGAAGAGGCCTCCTTGGTCTTGCTATCGTCCTTACCTCATACCCTTGCCAGGACACTGTAGAGGATGACGGACAGTCCTCTATTTCAGGTACGCTCAGTTCCACAGTGTCGGTGCTATGAACCTTAATGTATGAAAATGTATCCATCTCAAAGCAGCACTAGTCTGTTCTGTATATACTGTCGTTTTTTTGTTCATTCATATCTGCAGGTGAGGTTGAAAATTAGTGTCATAAGTGACATTCACAAATATAACAAACTAAAGGGCCTACAGTCAAACTCTTGTAGAAACATGTCGGCTATATTGAATGAAGCAATGTCATTCATATATTTCTTTTTGAAGTTAAATGTTACATGGAATGCATAACAATTGATGATGGCTCTCATTTCATAAATTCATGCTGCGTTGTCTTATAAATTGGACTTCTTAAACTAAGTACTCCTCAGCTGCTTAGGCTGGAATTCAAAGGAATAAACAAAGCAATGGAGAAGCTACTGCATTGTTCATTTCCATGCCCCATTTTCCTTTAGAGTTGTATTCCTCCAGTGCAACAAGCCAAAAAATCTGTTTCCAAGCATGGCATCTTTTGTCGTACATCTTGCCAAATCCATACAAAACACAGTATCACAGCATTGAAAATGTCTCTGACAAAGTTTTAAGAGCCTCTATTGTGTTTTAAAATCATGTGCTCCAGAAGACATTGGATGCACACAAAGTAGCATGGGAATGCAGATAGAAATTTTGTGTCAGAACGACGTCTGGAATATGAACTGGTTGGCTGGATAATTGTATGGAAATCCTAGCAAGAGGGTGGCATCTGTGTTAAACGGACTGGGATTAGATGTCTTTGTTTTTCTCTCCAGCCAGAGCTGGCTTTGTCGCCTTTTCAAGGAGGCAGAAAGATGCAATGGCGATTGTACAGCAGCCTGCATGCCTCCGCATACAAATGCCGCCCGTCATTGATTTGGGTGGCCCTAATCAAACATTAATTATTGTGGCCACCTGTATAGTGTGCCTTTCTGTGTGTGACTGTGTGTGTGGATGCCAGGGGGTATTGGTCCACAATCTTGGCTCCTTGAAAAGGCTCTTAGGGTTCGAGACCAGCGAGTGAATCCCACCAAAAAAAAGGGGTCACAGGAGATAGAGGAGGAGATTGCATTCCATCAGATCATAGAGTATCTAATAGGATGCATATCAGAGTCCCAGCTCCAGCGTCCCCGCTGCATCGACGATGCCAAGTTTCCCGCGGCGCATCCTGCCACTGTGAGCCTTGCTTGACTCGTTTGACCTAGATATTCTTAAAAAGCTGTTTAGGAATGTGACATACGAGATTTTGAGGATAGCCCGGTCTCTTGTTCTGTCGATAGGCTCACCCAGGAGGGGGCAAATGCTGAGCTGAGCATACATTTGGTATTCAACCTCCACACCAACAGTTCTGCAGAGAGTAATCCTTCCTCCATTTCCCCAGCTCACTCACTCTCCCATACAAACATCAGTTGACTAATTATGATCTGTTTCTCAGTGCAGGCAATCTCAGCACCGTGTGTTAAGCACGCGTTTAACATGAAACAGGGTGTTTCTTTTCTTACAAGGAAGCATTTTCACAGTCAACCTGGACATGCTCTGTCGTCCTACAGAGAGCTCTCCTCCTTGTCTTGTGAATAGTCAAATTATCCTGGCCGAAGGCAGGATGTAATTTGTGTTTAGTCAGGTATGCCTTCCAAAATGGCGAGGCTGGGGAGTTGGCTGGTAATCAGCAAGCAATAGTTTCTAATTGGTATATGTCTGCAGACACACCACAATGCTCTGCCCTATCTGTGGAAGAATGCGTTGCATGGTCATCAGCAGCACTTTGAAACAAAGGTGTTGCCATTGCAGTGCAGACACTATTTGTTCCAATCCATAATGGGCGGAGCATTTGAAATAGAGTTAGGTGTTTTTTTCTCATTCTTCTCTCTTTTTGCTTAAATAAATAATGCCATTACTGAAACAAGTCGAGGCAATGAGCCAAAATCATATTTTCTTGAGAGACTTGAAGCAAATGTCAGTCGGAAACCAGTGCCTTTCTAGATAAACCAAAGGAAAGTAATCCTGCTATATATATTTACCTTGAATTCTTCTTCTTCTATTCGCTGCCTTATCTTATTTATTATGCTGAAAATATCTAATTCAATGAATTTAGTGTGGCCTTTTAGTAAAACCAGAGGATGAATTTCAAATCGAATTTGAATGCCCAGTAAGAGATTTACTCAATGAGTCCATCATCACATGGCTTAATGCTCAAAACTTCAAAGGCTGTATTCCACGTGTGTATATTTGTGTTTCTTTGTGTCAGTGAGTACAAACCGGTTTGTTACACTCATGCCACGGTAAACTTGCCAATTTTACATATTATCTTTGTTTTATTTATCATAAGTACCTACATGCTGTAACACCCTGTATGCAACAAGTTTATCTGAACCCTCAGGGGCCATCCTCCTCAAGGAGTGTTTTTAGAAAACATAAAGTGCTATGTGCTCATTAATTGTGCTATTTGTGCAGTACAATTAGAGCCTAGTGACGGCAAGGCTAATCCCTTTCAGTCCGAGGTCAGGAATCACACTGGCAGGAGACAAGTGTAAATGAGCTACATTCATAAGTGGTAATACCCTCTATTAATCCAAGACCCCCCTTTTTGGTCTAGGGGTAACTCAGAAGTCTTCAAGTCTCATTTATTGAGGGCATCTTTAACTATGTGTATACTACAGTATGCCTATTATAAACTAGATGCTTTTTATCACTTGTATGCAACGTTTTCTTAAATGAGGAAAACAGTCATACTAAAAATGTACTGTTTTTGTCTTCTACAGGAGTAAAAGAGGAGAAAAAGTCAATGGGCTGGACTATGATTCTCAAAGATTACTTTGGTGTCATTACCTGGACATGGCGTGCAGGGAACAACCTGCTTCTTCTCCTGTCTCTCCTTGCCATTCAAGTCCACTCAGACATCGACATCCCTAAGGACCAGCACTTCAAATGGAAAACAGGTGAGATTAATGAGTAATTGTTAATACTGTTTCATGATTTTGAATTGCTCAATGTAAGCGCACAGCTCTGAGTTTGCCATTCCACTCATACAATGGCCTTTCCTAACATTTACAAGCAGTAATCAGATGGGATTTCCATAATATGTCAGTGGAACTTCTTCCATAGATTTTTTATTTTTTGTATTTAACACCTTAAAACGTTAAGTAGCTTCTTACCCTGATACACGGTCTTCACTTGGTTAGCAGACTGGTTACTTGGATGCCATTGAGATGATTTTATTATTTTTACAATTGCTGCATCTCTGCCAACACCACTTATTCAAACTAGCTCTAACTTATATGTCTGTGGTGAAAACAGGTTTTGACAGCCACACATTTGTTTAAAAGATGTAAATTGTTTACGGCTTGATAACTATTTATACTATACAAAAAATTATGCATTATTTCAGTCATAGTCAAGTACTTCCCATGGCTGTGGCGTTAACGCTACTAAATCATGCCCTATACATTTTTAGTTTTGTTAGCATTGTGAAATCAATAGAGTCTGCAAGTAAGCAAACTTTAATTAATTCATGAATCTAATAGCTTATTAATTATTTGTGCCATAAACTTCATGAATTCATTTTAATCCGATTTTTATTCTGTTTATAAATCATTAATTTATTTATGCAAATTAGAGTTACACCATCTATAAACCCTCTCCCTATGAATTTAACTGGAACTTGTTGAGGAAACTTCGCCTTCCCTGCACAAAAGCCTCACTCGCTCTTTGATTAGCACTTCCATTTCTCACTCTGCGGTTGGGTAATGATACTGCCCCAGTGATAAAGAGATTGATTAATTTCACTTGAAAGAGCGTATGTTCAGAAGGGATGTAATCAGAACACCGGGAGTGAGGATTTGATATCCTTACAGCGCTAAGGCGGCTTATGTGCCTAACTAGAAATCACTTTACGAAACAATGTCTTCTCGCACTTCAGAATATATCATTCTTGTACAAGTTCTGATTTGAACAAATTACATTTTATTTAAAATTGATAGCATTCAGATGGGATGAAGAGTAAAATTTTACTTTTATATCTGTGTAACTTTTGATACACTTGACAATTTCTGAACAGTCAGAATTTCTCTGAAAATGAAAGGGCAAAAATTAAGTCTTGAAGAATCTGTTTTTTTTTTGTCTTCCACAAAAAAAAGGGGCCACAACGAAAATGGTTTCTTCTGGTTGCATGTTGCTTCTCTGTTGTGTGTACTGTTTGGATAGCCTCTGCTGTAGTTCAGCCAGACTTTCCTACATGATCTCAAAGCTTGGGTTTAGCTGAGATACCTTGACTCAGAGATTGAGGTGGAGAGCCATTCAGACCTGACTTTTATCAGTGTCTGGAACAAAAAAAACGGAGCACCGAAGGCTGTGGCTAATGTGACAGCAATTGTGTTCCTTAAACAGAGCTTTCAAAGCACCTATGAAAAGCAACCACTCTTAAACCAAGTTGCTCCTTTCCTTTTTACAGAGAGAATACTATTACTAACTTGTTTTTGTAGTTGCTTGTTAAAGTGCCTCATTGCAAAAAACAATAGGTCGTCATAAACTGGTGAGTGGCTTAGGCGTTTCAATGTATTCAATCAAACTAATTGGATGTTTAAGTTTGTATTGGAAATCTATTATATCTGTACACTTACAGTATCTTATTGTAGGGGAACCAATCACCAAATCCTCCCCCCTCTCTAGTTAAGATCAAAGGAACAGGCCCAAATGGCCCTAGTGAACACTCCAGGGGGGGGCAACCTGTTCCTCTCCACAACTCCTTAGATTTAAACAAAACAGCACAATGCTTCCACTCTAAGGATTAATAAATTGGGATTAAGAAACTGTTGCCTAAGGAATATTCAATGAAATTATTGGACATTGAACATGAGAATATATTGTAATATCAATTGTGTCTATTTTGTAATAATTATATATTTTGTATTGTTTTTCTAAGATAACTAACATAATCAGCCTGGTAGTGTTTGTTAAGAAAATGTTCACATTGACATTTTGTAAGCTTTGCTGATGTTATATAGAACATATTCCAAGCATATAGGTATAAATTAAGAAAATAAAGAAATTGATTTGAGCTAAGCAAGCTGGCAACCGTTATCTCGTACAGTGAGATAAGAAACACCTCTGTCCACTGGCCTGTGGCCAATCAGGTGACCCCAGCCACC
>JAVQIZ010086792.1:0-10071 GCA_036023535.2 Galaxias brevipinnis
AAAACGTCCATTGGTTATAAAAATATATTAGATGAGATAAAATTATTTAATTGGCTGTTAGTCCAGGATGATGCAACATTGCAACAACCCCACCCCCACACACACTTTTCGCGCCTTACCTGTAGCCTTTGTTAGGCGGTAAAGCACAATAAAAGTTAAATATGTAAAAAAAAGGACTACAGAATGGCTGGCAATTAATACAGTAGTTAGAATATATTATACCGCTTGTTAGCAGCACATAACCATATTTCAAATCGTAAGGTAAAAAGTGAAATTATTAAATAAGGGAACTCCATGCAAGCTAAAACAACTAGGGCGTTCCACAGACAGTCACAACAAAACAAAAGCTAGAGCGACATTTCTCCTCAGGCAGACTCCAAGCATTTTGAAGGGGGCGTGCCATACTTGACCTCAAATTAAAAAAAAGGCCTAACTGGGATTTGAAATCAGTTTTTTTGAGGACCTTGTTGAGCACCCCGACAAAGTATTGCACCAAATTTGGGCTTGCACGTTTGTTGTTCAGACTAGTAGCCATGCAAACAAAGGGCATACACTAATTTATGGGCGGTAAAACCTTAACCAATGGACAGGAAGCAAAGCACACGCAAAGCTGAGGTTGTTGGGATCAAAACGAAACATTGGGTTCATCTCTAACTTTTAAAATGGCCGAGGCTTTTTATGTTGAATATGCGAAGAGCCGAAAATTTCGTGGCCGTTTTGACCAAAAACAACAGATCAGAACTCTTAAGGCTGAAAGATCGCCAGAGCCATGGCGCTTTTCATGTATAAAAACAACTAACAATATATTAAAAAATGTTATACACTTTTACATGGATGTGTTCATAACGTTGATGGGGAGCAGTAAATATAAATTTTACATCCATATTTCAAACAACGTTTTTAAACAAAGCATCTGAAATACGGATGCAGTTCTACAAATCGCCACTACAAGCATTTTGAGAGATGAACCGTAAGTAGGCTAGTTCAAGACAAATGAAATTACAGCTGGTTAACAACAGTTAGTGTTATTATGAAACAATTTACAATGTTTATATACGGATTTATGTCCACATTAGTAGTTATTAGATGATGTAAAAGTCAATGCAAGTAATTTTTTTGCTGCTAACTGCGTTTAGAATTCTCCATTAATTACATTACACTCTGAATGTTTGACCAGGCTAAGTCAGTGAAAGTACACAGCAAACCTTTTTCTTTCATTTATACCACATTTAATTATTTTTACCTACAATTCCAACACTTGTATTACCCTCGGGTCCATATGAGACTGGTTAACTTGCTAGGCAGCCTAGTTATTACAGCCTCAAGCCAGCTAGCCTTGCTTGAGTCCTGCTTGTCCCCCACTCTTACAATATGCAGCATTTCTTGTATTTTATCAACATTAATGTTCTAGTTAATCTTGTTAATGAAAGCTTTGCAATAACTTATATTTTACTTACCGCGCAAACATTAGGCTCCCTGGTCGATGAACAGATTGCGATGGCTGTGTTAGGCCATGTCCACACGTAGCCGGGTATTTTTAAAAAGTGAGTTTTTTCTCCCTCATTTAAAAAAAATCTCCGTCCACACGAAAACGCAAAAGAACACTGTCAAGATAATGCCACACCATGTTTGCAAATCAGAAGCCTGAGAAACAAAGTGCATCTGGGATTACCAAGGCAACCTTTGACAGCTGACAGTTTGGCTACACGTAAACAAAGGACATATCGGCGCACACTCTGATGTAACAAAGGAAAAACCTCCGACTTTTATTGTTGTTGCTGTCCACACGTAAACCACTGAAAACGGAGTTAAAAAAAAAAAATCCACCCTGGCCAGCGTTTTCCAAAACCTCTGTTTTCAGTGACGAAAAACGGCGTCTGTGTGTGAACGAAAGGCCAAAATGGATAAAACAGGTCAGTTTTCAAAATGCCCGGCTACGTGTTGACAGGGCCTTAGTTCCAAACTGTCTAGTAGCAGCAATATTAACGTTTCCAAAATGTACAAATTTAGTAAGGATTAATCTCCTAACATGCTTTAATGCACAGGTTAATTAGATTCAGATGTGCTGCAAATATACAATCTGATTCCTTAAACGTTTTACCCATTAAAACGGCATCGCAAACGGTCTATTCTGCTGCCACTCTACCGAGCTACTAGTTTTTGCTGCTAACTTCCGGGAACTATTGCGAGGCTACCCGATCCGCCAGTGCTGTAAGAAACTGCTCCACTGGAGTGAACAGAGAGGTCACAACTCTTTCTCTATACATGGCTCAGGGTTACAAGGGTAATTGTTCATGGAGCCATGTACCTTAGCCTTTGCATAACGACAAATAATTTTATTTTTAGCAAATTTCAGATTAATGAAATTTTAAAAACTGCACATTAACATATTATTGCAGATATAGTTTCTGGTTTGATAATATTATCACATACATCATAAAGGATACGGTGGACTAAACGGCAGTGGTGCTTTTCAGAAATGTACAATCTTGGAAAAAGCATCATTAACAAAAGAAACAGCCTACACATTGAGTCTCTAGAGTTCAAAGCGTTACAGGAGTAGCTTCCTGTTGGGTACCATATCCATGAAAATCTCTAAAAACATATTCCATAAAATTTTTACCAATTTGAACATTACAAGTGAAGTTATCTCATAATAAAAAATAAGGTTCAATAAGCTTCATCTACTTGTTTGTTGAAAATGCATTACAACCTGAATGACGCATGCCGAGCAAGCAGCTCATGTCACAAGCTATATATCGCAAGTTAACGTAGGCATCGCTTTGCGTCACGGTATATTTATTTTATTTCTACTGTCACTACGATGCCCCATCTCTCCCAAAATGTTTGGATGATATCGCGATTTTATTTGGACTAACTTTAGTTATTATGGGCTACTCGTATATATGCTGCCACAACAGTAAAAACAAATTATGTGGCAGATCAGCCAAAGCGAGCAAATGGGCTGTTGCTCGGGCAACTTTAGCCCGAACCTGTGCATGTCCCAGTGATTGAAGTCCTGTCACCGTTCCAGTTGCTCATCCTCAAAGTGGAGAAACACTTTGGCTAGCTAACGTTAACTTAACAACTAAACAAACGTAACAAATTCAAGACACCATAATAATGTTAAAGATATAAAAGTTGATTCACATTCAGTAGACTACTCACACTCTGATTACTTGTGTCCAAGAAATGCGGTCCTTGGTGATCCAGTTAAGTAGTGTCACAAAAAACTAGGGTCCTAGAACTGAGGTCCTGCAACTGCAGCCTTCGGTGCTGCAGCTAGATACTACTCAAGTGAATTGGTATTATACATCTATATTAATCCCATGACCCATCAGTAGGTCTTGACCCACAGTTTAAAAAATGCTGATCTACAACACCTACATAATTGTAATCTGTGGTAGGTCGCCAAGGCCTTTTTGGCAAAGAGGGTCTGTGTGTAGGGTACATGTGAACTGGGACATCTGTGGGAATGTATGTTAATGACAGCTGTTCTGTGCAACAGGGAAGTGAAAGAGTGCTGGATAAGTTCATAATCAGCATAATTGACCGCAAAGACATTGTGCGTCATTCACAAATATCTTCCTAAGTTTTTTTCTGAAATTTTCTCTTTATAAATGTCCTAAGAAAATTCTATGTCAGATTCACGTGTTCTTGAACTGCAGAATTGTGTTCTTATATTGATTAATCTAATTAATTAGTCAATTTAAATCTCCTGCCAGTTGTTCCTAATTAGCATGGATAAACGCCCCGCAAATCCAATAAAAGGGCATGAGAATGCAGGGTTGTGTCCAAACGAGCTATCATAGTTAGTGTTAGTAGGCTAAATATAAAATTACACAAAAAGATGCATGTGATGCCATTACTCGTTCAGTGAACGCTGTATCCAGAGAAGGACACAACCAGACTAGGCCTCGGACAATGCCAAAAAATATATATCTGTGCGCGGCACAGTTTGTCTAATGCACTCCCTACATGTGTAGTGCACAAGACAGGTATGTTGTGGTGAAAGGTCCTAGGCTGTGGCAAACCACCTTTTTTACTGGCCTAATTTTATCCTTGAAAACTATTGTTAACCGACAGAAAAAACACGCAGCCATCTAGACATTATGTTTTCCTTTTTCCTCACTCCGCCATTCAGCTCCTGTCTGCTTTCACGTGAGTTTAGATGCAGAACAGAGGCTCGGGTCAGGTTTTGCCAGGGTCAGGAATTCTAACAAATCCCAAATAAGAAAACATTGGTGAATGTCAGATTCTTTGTCAAAACTGTGTATGTGGGGTTTCAGAATTATTTGATACGTCCAACTTAAACTCACGGGTGGCCGTGCCTTTTCTGTTGCAGCCACTAGTCTTTGGAACAGCATGCAGCATCCCCATTTCTGTCAGGTCTGCCCCCCTCCATTGATTTCCTGAAGTCCAGCCTCAAAACTGACTTTTATTCTTTAGCGTTTGGATTGTCCTGATGTGGTTTTTACTTTGTTCCTATGCCTATGTTATGATGGATTGACTGATTTGTGTGTATTGATGCGTATGTGTTTTTTTTTTTGCTCTGGTCTGTACAGCACTTTGGTCAACGTGAGTTGTTTTTACCTGTGCTTGATACATACATTTGAATTGCTTAAGAAGAATATTCTACTTAAGAATGGTCGGTGAATGAGGCCCATTGTTTACCATATGTGTTATTTCATATGAGGTGTAGCAAAATCTTAACTGGTTATTTTCTTTGTCTTTGGTTCCAATAGAATCTGGGGAAGATTGGGGACCTGGAAGGATACAAGACCAAAGATACATTCGTTATCACTGGCATATGAACAAGGGAAAGTGAAAACCAAAAAACTGGAGATATCTTTTTTTTTGGGAAACTATTACTTGCATGGATAGCGATCTTCAAAGAGGAAATGTTTCAATCTCTCACTTTTTGTTGATCACCTCAACACATTTTGCTTGTGTCTAATATCAGTAGTTCACTATAACCTTCATGAATTTCTTTACCATTATGGAAGTAATTATGGATCATCCAAAAACAATTCAGACCTATACGTTGATGTTTTTTGACATATCTGTAAATGCACTTCACAACTGATAAATAATTGGGCTTTGGTGAAGAGCTGTGAAGTGACAGGAGCATCTGCTCTGTTTCCAATTCAATGGAAAAGTAAAACAGGTGTTTTTCAATTAGTGTTGATGTGACAAAGATTTTAAGGCTCTCATTACATTTAAGTATTTAATCATAAGCTTGAAATTCAAAGCCTAACTTAAGGGGCACTTTCTATAAACTATATTGTCTGCACTTTGAAACCAAAGGGATTAATTGGAACCTTCAGCAAGGATGCTTATTTAATTTGGCAAACCAACTGTTGCATTGATTTGGTAATGCATTTACTTTTTGGGATGAAGTCTGCTCCATGAAACTGATAGTTTTAAAAAAGAAAATATCATATTGGGAATAAAACTGGATATACTTGGAGTAAGGAAAACGATAATAGAATGGCAGGAAAGGACTACAATCATCTCTTCAAACTGCTCATCATTGGAGACTCCAGTTTGTGCATTTTATAATTTTCTGTCTGCCTAATCTATCATTACCATATCATCATTGCACCATTCATCCAATATTCAATACAATTTTAATTTTAAAGGGCATCACCCCCCACCCCACTTGAATTTCCTTTCCAACCTTTAAAAATATATTTTGAAGTATGGATTTGTGTGCTTCCCACACAATGGACAATTTGTTAGATCACACCCTTTCACAATGTAGTTATTTTGTTAACTTCTGGTTCGTTCATTTTAACCACCATCTAGAATGTCCTAATAGAAATGTTCAATGTCCAAATTAGATTTGGACATTGCTTAAAACTATTTCCAAAAAAATATACTTTTATGAATTGTAGTAAACAAAAGGCTACGGAAATAACGGAGCTGTAGTCCCTCGCCCGGAACAAGGATACCGGGGGTACCACCTGGAGCCAGACCTGGGGGAATGCTCGCCGGTGAGCGTCTGGCGGCCGGGCCTTGACCCATGGGGCCCAGTTGGATACAGCCTGAAAAAACGACATGGAGCCGCCGCCTTGTGGACCCACTACCTGTAGGGATAGGCATTGGGGTCAGGTGTAGTGCCAACTGGGTGGCAGGCATAGGTGGGGACCCAGGCATGCTGACCCCTGGCATTGTAGACTGGTTTTAGGGACGTGGAATGTCACCTCTCTGGTGGGGAAGGAACCGGAGCTAGTGCGGGAGGTGGAGCAGTACCAACTAGATGTAGTTGGGCTCACCTCTATGCATAGCACTGGTTCTGGAAATAAACTCCTGGAGAGGGGTTGGACTCTTTTCTTTTCCGGAGTTGCCCAGGGTGAGAGGCGCTGGGCAGGTGTGGGGATTCTCACAAGCCCCGGCGTCATATAGTTTGCCCATCCAGTCTACAGGCGGCGGTGTCATATAGTTTGCCCGTCAAGTCTACATGTGTTTTGTGGACTAGGCGTTGTACTTGACTGTCATGGTGAAGAAGGAGCTGAGCCGAAAGGCGACGCACACGATTTACCAGTCGGTCTACGTCCCACCCCTGACCTATTGTCCTGAGCTTTGGGTACTGACTGAAAGAATGAGGTCACGAATACAAGCAGCTGAAATTAGTTTCCTCTGCAGGGTAGCGGGGCTCAACCTTAGATAGGGTAAGGAGCTCGGTCATCCGGAGGGAGCTCTAGGTAATTAGGTCAGGGATGCACTTATTTTATCTACCTGACTTGTAGTTTTTACCATATCTTTTTGTAAGCACTATTTTTTTGTAAGTCGCTTTGGATAAAAGCATCTGCTAAATGAATGTAATGTAAAAGCTCCAAGTAGCACCGCTGCGAGTCAATATTTTTTGCCATTGTCCTTATAATGACGAAATTTGGGTCACATAGTTTGGGAAAATTCTTGACCTCAGCAATTGGTCTCACCTCATCGATTGTACAGACACGAGAGACCCTACTGGAAAATCCAGCTTGAGATGGTGGACCAGCTTGTAGCTAGGTTTTTGACAGCTGGTAGACCAACTAACACCAGCTAGACCACCTACCACCAGCTCAAACCAGTTTGACCAAGATTGTCGACCAGCTCATACCAGTATAGACCAGCTTTAAATCGAAGATGGATTTTCCAGTAGGGGACAGCGACAGCAAGAGGTGAGAAGAAGGAAGTTGAGCTACCATGGGAGCAGGAAGAGCTGCTATGGGAGTCTGGTCAAATCAAAAGTACCGTTCCTTGCGCTGCCCTGTCATCAATAGGCCACTCAACAAACCAAGTTCAAGTGTACAATTGTAGAGCAAACTTAGTCGTGAGTGATCTATCGCTATGGGTCAGGACTGATCACTTGCACCTAAAGTGTACATTACAACATAAATCTGTAGATTAGCCAGTGAGTTAAACTTTATCTGAATCTAGATTGCAATTTGATGTTTCAACTGAAGATAGTGTTTCATGGGATAAAAGCAAGAAAACTAGAGAAAGAAATTGTGTGTCATTCCCATGAAAACGTTCCAGACAATGCTTGTGAAATTGGTAGTTTTCGATAAGCTTTTAGCAGACCACAAGATTAGTGTTCAGCAGACATACACTTGAAGTAAGACGTTCATTTAGGTTGAAGTCAATAACTAATTTTCCATGTAGGCTGGTTTTGGCATATGGGTTGGGACATTTACTTGTGCACGACAAGTAAGTCTTCCGACAATTGTTTTCAGACAGATTATTTTAATTATAATTCAATATATCACTATTCCAGTGGGTCAGAACTTTACATACACTAATAATAACTTTAATTTAAGATTAGACCATTCTAAAAACCCAAGCACACTTAACAAATGAATTAACAAATACAAACAACTATTAAAAGAAATAAGAGACAATAAGCAGATTAAGAACAGTAAATTCAGTTAGACAGTGCAGTCATAGGCCTGGCAGAACAGGTACGTTTTTCCGAGTCTTTTAAAAGTTCTTCGGGACTCTGCGTTACGAATCTCCATGGGGAGAGACTTCCGGAGGGTAAGGGCAGCCGTGCTAAATGCTCGGCCCCTATTAGTCCATAACCTGGTGTGGGGGATCATGGAGAGCAGTACTTTGTCAGCTCGATGTGTCATACCCATTCAAACTGGGGGAACGTGCACCACTGATATCTGGATTTTTTTATAACTTATTTTTATAATATGTAGGTCTGATCGTTTTATATCATGAGTCAAACATACTGTTCTATTATGTATATGTTTATCATACCTCAAAAAGTCACACACACACCCTTTCCCTATGACGGTGTTCTGACAATTTGCGCCTCCCCTCAGAATGGGCTCCCGGTAGCACATATTATAAAATACAACTGAAAAATGTAAACAAATACAACTGATAAATTGACCCTTTCTTCCAAATGGGCTACCTCAGTTGAATAGTATGAGGTAGCCCATTTTGACAGGGAGAAATGACTCCTCAGAATGTGCTACCCTGCATTTTGAAGTAAATGCATACTTTTTAACACATTAAAGCCCTGGTAGCCCATTTTGACAGGGAGAATTTACTGCTCAGAATGCGCTACCCTGTGTTTTGAAGTAAATACATACTTTTTGAACACATTAAAGTTCTGCAGCCCATTTTGACAGGGAGAAATTACTACTCAGAATGCGCTACTCTGTGTTTTGAAGTAAATGCCCATGCGCAATTTGCGAAGGTAGCCCATCCTGAGGGGGAGGTTCAGAATTTCAGAACACCATACACTTGGCTATTATTGTGTGTGTGTCCCACTATCTAGTTCTATCAGTGTGTAGGTGTGGTTTTATGTAATTAGGCTAGTGGTGATGATGGATCTTTCAAGGAGGTTGAGTAGTTTGGAAAATGGGTTACAATCTGAGCTGTTATTGGCCATGGAGCAGACACTTGTCAGCAGTTTCATCTACTAGTACTGCTAGTAATACAACTATTATCTTCACAGGTGGGCAGTACTGTGGCTCAGTGGGTAGCACTGTTGCCTCACAGCAAGAAGGTCCTGGGTTCAATCCCGTAGTTGTGATCCAATAGATTCCTTTCCAGTGACCACATGGCTTGGGTATTGCAGTCCGTTGCGCTTACATACAGCTAAGTTATCGGTTCACGTGTTATATTTTTGAATTATTTTTTTTAATCGGTTTTTGGCCCCATTCAAATGACTGGACAGAGAGTTTTCACGGTCATATACCGCCATCTAGCGTTGATGTTATGTTGTTACGTTTGTACCGACTCTCTTGGTTAGGCTATTACATCGAGTACCAGTTGAAAACTGCATCTGTGACTCCGTCTCGTTATTTGACATCGAAACATGGTGTCAGAAGTGGGAAAGCGAAATCATAAATAACAGAAAGTTCAGGACATCTGCACCAATGCGCCTGTGAGTACGTAATAACGGCGTCACCATATCGCTAATCATTCCATAGTGGGTTTGCTTGTTTCTAGTCAGCAGAGTTGCATAGTGTGTTTCATCTGCACGAATGAATGCGCCTGTGAGTGTACGACGGCACCGCATCGTTTTTTTTGGCATTTTAGGCAAAATGTCAGATCGAATGCCACGGACTCAGTGTTAATTTTGACAAGCATTTCTCATTTTGTTTTCGTCTTCGTCCTTACTGAAAATTGTAGTTGCGTTTAAGTCAAATTTTGGCCCTTTCATTTTGTTTCGGTATAGTTAAGATTTAGTCAGTGTTTGTAAGTTTTCGTTTTAGTCAAATCTTCGTCAACATTTTAGTTCTGACTCCTAAGGGGAATTAACGTAAATGGCTCTGGTTTATATGCACACTTCTACACATATTTAAGCAACCACTTGAACAGTAGGCTAAACGCGGCGCCCGGTGTTCTGAAATTCTGAGCCTCCCCCTCAGGATGGGCTACCTTCGCAAACTGCGCATGAGCATTTACTTGGTAGCGCATTCTGAGTGGTAATTTCTCCCTGTCCAAATGGGCTACCAGGGCTTTACTGTGTTAAAAAGTATGAATTTACTTCCAAATACAGGGTAGCGCATTCTGAGCAGTCATTTCTCTCTGTCAAAATGGGCTGCAGGGCTTTAATGCATT